>BQNB010067448.1:0-34196 GCA_026074375.1 Tanacetum coccineum | reverse complement strand
AGAACAACCCGTAGAGCCAATCCTTTAGGAACTACACCAATTATTTGTTTCGTTACACCTTTACACCTTAGCATACCCTGTTAAATTAAGTTTATTTTACAGTTGCTAGTTGCTTAAAGTGTAAAGTTTGTATTTCCCGAGTCTTGTGTCAAAAAATTTCTATCTTTGGTACGGTTAGAAGAAATTTGTACATTGCAAATGGGAATGTATATTATAGTCAAAACTCATATATTTTTACTACAATCACAATTATTAGTACATCCAAAGAAAGAAGGAATTATCAAAGGAATTATCCAGAATTATTATGATCGTGAAGATGGTGAAACTACACCGACTTTCGTAGTATAGTGTTAGTAAAAAAATCGTAAAAAATAGAAAAAAATCGCAACAAAAAAGAGAAGGAAAGTTTGAAGATAATCGTTTCGCAACTACCAAAGGAATTACACGAATGATCGATTATTCGTTGATACAAATCGACGATATAGAGTATTGTATAAAGTGGAAGATATCGCCACTTGCCTTGTAAAGTATCGGATGTTTGGGAAGTTGACCGTTACAGGAACGCCAACTTTGGTTGTTGTTTTTGATCTATGATCAAGATGTTTGTAAATAGTTGTATCTTTATCATGGTAACGGTCAGGAAAAAGTGTCTAGCAACTTGTATTTTAGACTTAATCTATTTGTTTTGTAATTTTTATTTAATAATAATTTAATTCCCTTTCATAATCATTAACCATGGGTTTTACGCGAATAAGGATGTGATCGAGCGTGCATGTCTATTCTGTCTTTATGGCCATGTATGCATGTCTCAGCTGCCTTGTTGGTTTATTACTATTGGTGAAAGTTAGAAGATCCATACCTTATATTACTCTACTATTCCTACTCTTTAGCTTATTCGAGGTGGGAGCGAGCAGTCACATGTGTCTATCCCGTCGTTACGGGTGTGTATGTGTGGTCTTTGTCGTCCTCCTGGAATATTAGTATCGATAAAGATTAGTTAGAGTAATCAACCCTAAGCCTTCTCATATAAACCCATATTTACCTTTATAAACTTGTTACTCCTTAGCTTTAGCGGTGGAGATGTGTATCCTTTCCAAGCTTATGATAGAATACTCGTCACGACCGAGCAATTGAGCGAATTAGTTACATGTTACCACATAGATTAGTTGAGTGATTTGAGTGTTTTCATCTTCCTATTTAGTGAGGTGTTTGGTTGTGTACTTGTAATAGATCAAATAAATGCTTTAACGGAAAATATCCTTAGGGATACATTTTTATAAACTTCTAAAGGCTACTTGAGGACAAGTAGGATTCAAGTGGGGGGATATTTGATGACATCAAATAACGTCTATTTTATAGCATCATTTATCCCATGTAATTAACCCATTTTATATAATTATTGCAAAGAATTGTTATTTAATCGTTTATATTTAAGAATTGCAGTATTTATGAAGTACTTGGTGAAGACATTTTGAAGATTACTATTCTGACACCCAATACGTCGTATCCATCAAGGAAGATACGGCGTATCCGTGCCTGCACTCACCAAAGACCACAAAGGAAACAAGCCCAATACGCCGTATTCAAAGAAGACCAATACGCCGTATTGAAGATATAATATGTGAATATTCTGGAAGATATCAAATGTGGTCCCTACTCTAAGAAAATCCAATACGTCGTATCTAACCCATTAGATACGCCGTATCAAACCGACTTCCAGACATTATAAATAGAAAACTCAAAAATGAGTTTTAGGTGAGCTAAATCATATTCTCGATACCCAAACCACAAAAGTTGATTTTCAGAGGAGAAAAAGAGCAGAAGAGGTCTGTTAAAACTAAAGGACTAACAGTGAAAGGACACAAGGACAAACGGGGTAACAGGCTAACTAACCACAGGGACTAACAATGTTAACTAGAAAAGAGAAAGTTACACAATTGGTCCCTGAAGTGGACCCCGATTACAAAGTGGGTCCAACAGCTTATTAAGCAAAAGTCAAAGAAGCAAAGTTGTAAAGGGGCTTGAGCTTATCATTTTCTTTAAAAGGGGCAAGTTCTAAAGGCTCACAATAAGCCAGAAAAGTGAGCTTATGGGCTGACAAAACGTTAAAAAGCTCAAGAGCTATGGCTTTTTCCTTGAGCTTTAAGTTGCACAATAAGCTAGAAAACTAAGGGGAACATATAATAAGTATACGGGAAATCTAATTAGCTATAGACACCTAAATAAGCCCTAAAATAAGCTGAACTAAGTAATAAGCCAATATTAACTATTTATATAAAAGACAGAAAAAGGTGAAGCTTTAAGCTAAGTTAAGCATATAGAATAAGCTATCTAATAAAATAAGCAGCTGAACCTAAAAAGAACTACTTATAGTTATGCTAAAAGCACTAAGAACCTATAGCTTAAATAAAATAATCTAGAAAAGGGGCTTAGTTTTGGTGCTCAGCACCAGGGAGGTAAACATGCATGCTTAAGGCTTTTCTAGCTTATCAAATAAGCACAAAATGCTTTAACCCGAATCCAAGCAAAGACAGATGGTACAAAGTGTGCAATGAGATCTTATTTCCAAAATTTAAGCTAAAGAGATTAATTGTAGCCTGCTGATTTTGGGGCTTAAAGTTGGCTGATTTCAAGAATTATGCATACATGCAAACTTAATGAGACTTGGCTATTTAAAAGGACAGAGCAATGGTTCTTGTTCATGGCTAGTTTATGACTAAATAAGCACAAGAAATGTGGTGCTTAAGCTGTTTCAACAGCTTAACCTTAAGCTCACATTAAGCTGTATAAAAATAGACAAAAAGTAGAGAGCGAGCGTGTGGTCACAAAACCGTTATTTTATACTAAACTAGTATTAAATTGTCTCAAAAGTCAGAAATATATATATAATATATATTGGAATATATATATATATAATATATTTATTAACACACAAGGAGCGCGAGCGCGCCAAAGAGTGGCATGAGTGAGTGTGAGATGTCTACCCACTAGAATTCCCCAAATGAACCCGCGAGAGAGATAAAATGTTAACCCAAACACCCCCTTAATTTGTAAATTTCGGGTTTTTTAGCTTTTTAAATGAAAAATTGAAAGGTAAAGGGCTCAGAACATGATATAAGTATGGTTGTAAACACTTTAAACATTGGTGCCAAATAAACAGAATTAAAAGGGTTATATGAGAATTTAAATTCCAACAGTTAGTAGCATTTTACAAAAAGAAAACTCTCAACTTGATTAAAATTTTGAACTTACAACATAAACTCTTAAAACATACTGAATTACATTAATTTCTAAAAAGACTTAATAAAAATTTAACTAAAAGTAAAAACAGGGTGTGTTTTTTCGGCTTGGGCTTCTCTTCCTTTTATAGCAGCTCAAAGCTCTTGGGCTGTGTTTGTTGTGAGAGTGTAATGTGCATCCAAGGCAATCCTAGCCTTCCCTTTGTCTTGTTTTCATCTAGCCTTTGATGAGTTTCGGTTGGTGTGTTTTTTGACAGGGAAAAGTGGGGGTTTATAGGGTCAATAGGTTTGTGGAAGGTGTGGGTGAGCTTGAGTTTGTACTGGCGAGTGGTTGGCATAAAACCGTGGGAAATTGGAGGTATAAGGATTGGCAGGAAGGGTGAGGTACAGTTATCTGGTTTGCAGGGTTTAAAAGAAACAATGGGGAAGAGGCAAGTTATCCCCAAGTTTCTTCCTCTTTTCATTTATTTTTAGACCAAAAATACTAGTTATAACAAGTTTTCCTAAAATAACACAACTAGCTTGACGTTTTTATAACTAAAAGAAAAAGAGAGGATTTGGTGAAAATGCAAAAATGGTTCCCACGTTTTTATACTAAAAGGAAAACTGCCATTTGGCAGTTTTAGTCCCTGGATTCTTTAAAGGGATTACAAGTTTGGAAAATTGCAATTTCAGTCCCTCTTTTAGTTAAACCATTTTTCTTTTATAAAATAACTTTCAAAATTGGCAATTTAAGCCCCTAAAGTTTTATAAAAAAGGATTTTGGGCTTTTGTTGGGCTTGGGCTTGTATTGGGCCCACTGGGTTTGGGTTTGGGCCCAATAAGGTACAGGTTTGGTTATTGGGCTTTTCAGCCCATAAGGTTATGAGTGGGTTTGTGTGTGTACATTGGCTGAGATTGGCTGTAACAGGGGCTAGGATGCGGGCATCAAAGTCTTCACAGTCCTTTGTCAATTGCACACAATGGGGCTGTTGTAATGATTGAGGCCCAATTGGTCTCACATCTTCATAGATATACTATTGGGCTTTCCCGGCCCATCAGATGGGTTTTAAAGATTGCATCAATAAGTATTCTTCAGTTCGGCTCCGGTTTTGACTGCTGATTCTTCATTATTGACTCAGACCTTTGTCATTTTTTGGACTTTGCCTTGATTTGCACAGTCATTCCATTCCATGCTCAGATTTTGTCATTTTGGCTTGGTTTTCTACTTTTTGTTTGATATCCACTTCCTGCACAACAAATGCAAAACAAACATATATTTGTCAGTTTTTGTCTGTTTTTGGTCATTTAAGCTCTGTTATTTTGTGTTTTTGTTTAACTTGTGTTTTTAGAGTTAAAAGAATATGTGTAATTAAGCACTTATCAAATCCCCCAAACTACGGTATTGTGTGTCCTCACACAATTTTATGAAAGTAAACACGTAAGCCCCACTTTCACCATTTCTAAATTACAACTAACTACAAACTAATATTTTTTGATTTACTCATTTTTTTAACATTTGACTTTCTTATTTTATTAATACTGGGAACATAGAATGAGAATCGCCGAAAGATGATTCTACGGATGTCCTTACGGATAAATTCATCGTCCTCGATTTTTCACAAATTCCAAGCTAAGCAATTAAACAAGATCATTGTCGATATAAGTTTATATGAATAAGCCCTCCATACTTATGACTTGTAAATTTTCACTCCCAAACATGGATATACGATTTGAATGTGTGACACATTTTTAATTTAACCATTGGCCAACTTATTTTCATATCATAATCAAATGCATCATGACTCAAAGCAACAACTATTAAGACTTCTTAACTTGATTTCGAGATTTAAACTTAGAACTTTTTGCAACATATTCAACATTATAATCATAAGTTCTTTAAAGCTTAGAATCTTTGCTTAGTTTGAACCCCTACCTCGTGGTTAACGGAGTCCAGGATATCACAACCAACGACCGATGTCTTAGTTTGAAAACCCACCCCTTTGCTAGCGTAGTGGGAAACTCACATCAAACACCTTATCCTAATATGGCAAGTGATTATGTGTCTTAAGTTTGAACCCTCACCTAGCCTTTCTTTCCAAGTGAGAGATCACGACACACCAAAATCCTTGAGAAGCAAAGACGTCTTAGTTTGAACCCCTACCTCGTGGTTAACGGAGTGGGATATCACGACACATCTTTTACTTGCTCCATAATATCAACTGCATGCTTCATTGGCAAAATTTCCATATTCATGCATTTTTGCATTCACATTTCATTCATGCTTCTTTGGCATTTATCTTTAAATTACTACAAAATCTCGCTTTGAAAACTCAAGTTACCAAATTTGAAGCTTTTCTGAAAAACATTGAATTGACTTAGTTGAATAATTGAGCACGTATGAATTTAGGCGGATTAGAAATTCACGGGAGATAAAAACTCATAAGTTACTTGAATAAGTTTTTAAGAATAATCTGCTTAGCGCATAAACTTATATTTAACTCTAACAATTCACGTTCTTGCACATTTTAAATCAAACAATAGAATTCGTGAAAGCTCGCTAAAGGAACTAGCTAGGGCTCAACACGCCCGATCAAGTCAAAAATTATTCTTATTCTACCCAAAAGAAAAACAAAACTGCACAAAACACTTATATATTTTTGAAAAATTTTCAATTTTTTCATTTTTTTGGTATTTTGGTGGTAAAAACGGTTCACGTGGTAACAATGCTGCAGGAAACAATCAAATCGAAGATACCCCCCCAAACTAGAACTAAACATCGTCCATCGATTTTTGAGGTACTACATTATCCTAAGCCGTTTATGAGGGATGCCAAAAGATAAAACGTTAGGTCGATAAGAATAGGATATCGGTTTCCCAAATGAAGCTGAGAGATGGTGAAACTCTTGATGAATGAACAAAACTGAGAGTCTTCACAATCCGGTCAATCTGGACAATAAAACAACAACAACATGGAAACACTGTAATGACACAGACAAGCCTATCTTTACACAACAACACAACATTTATATAATCAACTACGATAAGCATGGGTGCCTCCCCCTAAGCGCTTGTTTAGGGTCGCGATGCTGACCCATCACAAGGAGAATTTATTGATCCTTGGGGGTAAGTTTGGAGATCTGGAAACTACCAAGTGTGGTACGTTCCCTCGCAAAGTAGTGCTTGAACGCGATACCATTCACTTGAAATTTGGCCCTTGGCTTGAGAAAGTCACATGCCGAAATGGAAATACTCTAGTGATGGTAGAAGGCCATTCAACGGATTTTAGTTTTGCCCGATGAAAATCTTTATCTGAATTAAAGAGGAGGACTCGATCACCGATGTTGAAAACACGGTTTTTGAACTTGGAGTCATGAGCCTCTTTGTTTGGCCTAACAAGATGCAAATGAGTTCTCATAGGCATGATCACGAAGTTCATTAAGGTACATTGAGTTTTAACATTCCGGTGATCACCCGTAATTTAAAGTGGAACCGTAAGATATGCTTGCTATTAAGGCCCAGTGAGGCTTTGTGCTCAAGTCTCTGATCGTAAAAGATGGCATACCTTTCCATTACACAAGCATGTAAGTAGTACACCCGATGGGATGTCTTGTAAAGCTGTGCGGAAGGCCCATAATGCATCATCTCATTTTTGTCCGAACCAGGAGGCACGGTTTTCACCTATGGTCCTTTCAAGGATTCTTTTCAAGGCCACGATTTGATACTTCCACTTGCCCACATGTTTGTGGGGTGATAAGCGTGAGAAGACGGTGAGTAACTCCATAGTTTCTGCATGAACCTTTTGTAAACATGGTCCATTACAGAAATGGGTTCCGCGCTTCACTTATGATTGCACGGGGTGCACCAAAAATCTGGCGAAGAATAGATTTCAAAATTTGGCCAACTACTCGGGCCTCATGGTGGTAGCGCTTTCCGCTTCACCAATTTTGACAAATAGTTCGACTGCCACTAAATATACTTGTTCCTCGTGAAGACGGGAACGGGCCCATAAAGTCGAGTGCCCCACATGTCAAAGATTTCACAAACTTGGATGGAGTTTTTTGAGCATCCCATCACGTTGTTGAAGTTTTTCTGACGTTGCACGAGACCAGTTCTTGACAAACCCGTGGGCATCTTATAGATGGTGGGCCAGAAGAAACCGAGTCAAAGATCTTTTTTGGCTGTGAGTTTTGCACCATGATGTCCCCCGGTGGATCCATTGTGTCAAGCTGAGAGAATCATCAAGAGCTTCATTGCTGTGCACACTCGCCTGATACTTGATCCGCACAAATTTTACACAATAATGGTTCTACCCAGAAATAGTGTTTTAACATCTTGAAGAACTTATCCTTCAGTTGGGTTTGAACATGCCTTCCAAACGAAGTTTCCGCGTGATAATTTTAGCAAGTCGGCAAACCACGGGGTCTAGAATCTCCACGAAAGGGCACCATATTTAACGTCTCAAGAGGGAAAACTTTCATTTATCTCTTTATGATCATGACGTTTTCATACGGTTTTCAATCTGGACAGATGATCGGGCTGCGAGGGTTTCGGCTCCTTTATTATCAATAACATTGAAGTCAAATATCTTTTGTTTGGAGAGAGGAGAACCACCGAGACAATCTCCCTTGGCATCCTTTTTTGCAAAGAGATACTTAAGGGCGGAATGGTCCGTATGCCTATGCTTTGTTCATGATGAGGTAAGACCTGAATTTCTCGAAAGCATACACTATGGCAAGTAACTCCTTTTTCAGTCTAGTTTAGTTCGATTTGTTGCTTCAATCAGCGTAGCGAGAGGCTAAGCGATAGTGGATAGGCCAGAAAATGTTTCTCATAGACGTTGCCTCCAAAACTGGCACCTAGGGCGAAAATCGCTTGCATCGCACATAAGCTCAAATGGAAGGTCCCAGGATTGGACAATTCAAGATGGAGCTCCGTAATCTATCTTTCATGTTGTAAAGCTCCGAATGCATCCATCGGAAAGATGAATGGAGTATTCTTCTCAAGGAGATGGGTCATTGTCCGGGATAGTTTTTGAGAATCCTGAATGAACCGCCGTAAAAACCGCATGACCGAGAAAACTCCTAAATCCTTTAGACGTGTGGATGATGTAATTTTGCAATGACATCGATTTGGCTTGTCACCTCAAATCCCTTTCCTTAAAATCTTATGGCCGAGGTACAATGCCTCTTTGACCATAAAATGGCTCTTCTCCCAGTTAAACTTAAGATGGTGTCTTCACACTTTGAATCATGTGTCTAAACGGGAGAGAGCAAGTTTTTGGAAAGAATTCCCAAAGACCAGAATCGTCCATTAAAGGACCTTCCATCGTCTTCTCAACCATGTGTTCATGAAAGAGATTGCTAACATACATCGTTGAAACGTGCCTGGAGCATTGCATAAGCCAAAGCATGCGAACGGTAGCAACGTTCCCGTATGGGCAAGTAAAAGTAGTACTTTTTCTGATCACTGGGTCAATGGGGATTTGGAAATAACCGTAGAAACCATCGAGGGAACAGTAGTATGTTCATTCCCCGCAATCTCTCAAGCAATTTGGTCCATGAACGTAGAGGGAAAGTTGGTCTTGCGGGTGGCTTTCATTTAACTTACGAATAGTCATGCACACTCGCCATCCGGTAACAAACGAGTTAGAATCAACTCATTTTTCCTCGTTCACTACCACAGTCATTCCTCCCTCCATAGGTACACAATGTAATTGGGCTAACCCAGGGACTGTCGGAGATAGGGTAAATCAATCCAGCTTCAAGAAGTTTTTCAACTCTTTTTAATAACATCTGGATTTTATGATTTACTCTTCTTTGATGTTGGACCGCTGGTGCATAGTCTTCTTCCATAAGAATTCTTGTGGTACAGAAATCCGGTTGATACCCTGAATGACAAAAGTTTCCAAGCGAGAGCTCGCTTGTGGGACTTAGCACCTTATGAGAGCGTATTTTTCCTCGAACATCCAACTCTTTAGCAATAATGACGGTCAACTTGTTGTCGCCCTCCAAAGAAAGCATACTCGAGATGGGGAGGCAGATGCCTTGAGTTCAAACCACAAGTATTCAAGCAATGGAAGAATTGGCTGTATTAGTTTCACAGACCTTTAAGCTCAGTTCGGAACTTCTGGGAGAAATTTCTTGACTTGGAGGGGAGTGGTGGTCCTATTCAAGATGGCTCTAGAAGTAAGAATGTCCCCTCAGGATCATCAGTAGAATGGATTATATGCTGGAACAATCCGATCGATCTGGCTAGACAAGGAAAGAGTCGGCTTCTTCGCGAAGCAAGAAACACTATCCCCAAATGAGTTAGGGTAGGAGAAGAAGTAGCACATTGGATCATAAATGGTGGAATTTCCACTCGCGATTATATCATAGTAAACCAAGAACTTCCTTTGAGAGATTCCTCACAAGCAATATCAATGACGTCATCTTTTTTGCGGCATATGATGTAATTGGCCAGTATCTCAAGTTGATCCAAATTGGTAAAGTGATGGCTTCACTTCTATTCTAAGAGTTAATTTTCACCTTGTGCACATCAATCAAAGCACAGCCGTTTTTTAAGAAGCAACCTCCGAAGAATTAATGGACGTCGGGGGTCTGGCTCAAAATCTACAACCACAAGTCGGCTGGAAAGTGAAATACACCAACTTTAACGAATGTATTTTGCAATTCCCATTGGTTTTAGAAATTGATCGATCCGTCACGTCGAGTGTCATGCAAGTTTGAGTAAGATCAGGAGTGAAAGCTTTTCCCAACAGAAAATGGCATTAGATTAATGCTCAGCACCGAGATCGGCTAATGCAAGCATTCATCCATCCCTGGAATTCATCAAGGAATCAGGAGCTTGCCGGGGTCTCCAGTTTCGGTAACTTGTTTAAGATGCCCGCCGAACAATGTTCATTCCTCGAAGTTCGAGCTAAGACAGGTTCATTGGCAGTATTCGAGCCACATCAGACAGTATCTCTATATTCCAAGTAATGTTCTTAGAAGACGAGGTGAAATATTGGGCATCAAAACCAGAGCATCCGTAAAGCTAATCTCGAAACTCATCTCTTTTGAAGATTTCATAGAATTTGTCGATTTGTTTCATTTTAGTGTTCTACGGCTCTTTCATTATCACGCCTCGAAGGATAGGGAAGGAAAACTGAAGGATTTAGTGTTTGGTACGTAAGGCAACAACAGGAGCAACAATGGCTCGAAGAACTGGATTACGAGACCTGAATTTGAACAACAGGAGGTATGGCCGCTTCTCGGTGCTTCCGTTTATTAGGCAGGAGGCATCGTTGTCTTTGTCACCTCGGAGTCGATGATTAAACTGTTTTCCGTTCCTTGGATGGTAACACAACTTCGGTGTAGTTGATACCTAGAGCCCATCTTCCTTTGTTGTTGGTAACAGTGTTACCAGAAGAGTCCAGAACCGGAAAAAAAAGTAAAAAAGAAAAGCGAGTATTAGCATAACAAATTTTGAAAGGAGTCAGATCATATTGCCATTTTGGGATTGCAGGTTTGACCTGGTTTTGTGCATGTTTCTCAACACTGCATCATTGGCTGTACCTATCTTCAATAATCTGTTTTTTGGACACACCGTGTGTCTGAGGAACGGGGGCTTGATAAGTCTGGAGACTGGATTAACCTGGGGGAGTATGAAGGTGAAATTCTGGACTGAAATTGGGGACTGAGTTAAATTTCCACCTCAGGTTTTGTGGTTGAAAATTAGTCACCCGTTTTGGTTAAAGTTTAGTCCCACCGGATTTGGAAATTGTTAGCATTATTAGGGGCGTGAGACGAGTAGAGCGTGTGGAGAGGGAAAATCTTGGAGGTCCTACTATATTTGAAAACCATTTGAGGTCGAAATTGGAGCTTGACCTTGTTGTATATAGGCTGCAGCGGCTTGTGACACACAATAGAGCGAGCGGATATATTCCCGATAACGGGCGATTGAGTGGCTGGACAGTTTTGGTGAGAATGGGCACCACCGCAAGTAACACAACTTAGCTCAACTGCTTTGACAGGTGCAGGAGCTGGAGCTGGAGCAGAAGCTTGGTTCTTCTTGTCTAAGAGCAATGCTCGGACAATATCCTTAAGTTCAGCAACATCAGATGAAACAGCTTGGGTGGAAGAGTTTACTTACCTTGGCAACAACTGCCTTAGGCTCAGTTTGACGAACTTGGACTTTGCATCTCGATGATTTTTAAACATTCGCGAGGCATTTTGTCCAAAAAGTTTCCACCTGCTGCGGAGTTCAATGAATCTTGATCATTAATGTTCAAAGCATTATAGAATGTATCAAGTTGATGCAATTCTGAGAATCCATGGTGTGGACATGCCCTAAGTAGATCATTGAAACGATCCCAAGCCTCATAAAACGATTCATCGAACCTTGCCTGCAAATTCTGTGGATCTCATTGCAAGATTCGTACGTTTTAGAAGGAGGGAAGAACTGATTGATGAATTTGGATACAAGATCGTCCCAAGTTTGAATGGATCGAGGGGGTTCTTTTTCTAGCCATATTCGGGCTGCTCCCTCGATAGAGAATGGAAAAAGCATAAGCTTAATCGTAGCAATTGGAACATTGGGGACCCTCATTGTGGAGGTGATCTTGTTGAAGTAACGATATGAGCATGCGGGTCTTCTTTGTCATGACCGAAGAACGTTTGTTCTGGACAAGATTGAATTAACCCATGCATCAGCACGAAATTGTTTGCCACACATATCAGGATAATGTTGCGTCCTCTAACCCTCGTGGGTGGCTTGGAGCAATTGAGCCATAGTTCGAGTGTCCCTGCCATTGGCTCTACGGTAGGTCTTCCTGAAATGGTAATTTCTATAAACGAAGAGGTTCGATAACAACTGGCGGTCCTTCTGGTGGAGGAGGACGCTGCTCACGGGACTGAGATCGAGTGCGCATGCACAAAATGGAAATAAAAAAGAAGTTACACTAATTTTTTTTTTTTTTTTTTTGGATTTAAAATATATTCACAATCTATTTTAAACGGACAAGAGATAGACAACTTAAGCCAAATAATCAATCTTACTTCACGGTAGCTCTCAGAATGAAAAACGCACAGGTGAGCGGAGGAGTAGGAATAGCGCGAAGCTTATTTCTCCTTTTGGGTCGTAGTTCCTAGGAACAACCCTCCTTAAACTCACTTTATAGTTTGTTAATCAGAATGAGGTGAGCCGTATATCGTAAGTGACACAGAAGGCAAGTTTTAAATCTTTAGTTCGATTGGGAACTGTCATTCATCGAAGCCGAACCAAACTCGACCCAAATTTCTCCAAGAAACACGAAGGAGCCCTTGAGATTAAACATAAGGGTGTTAAGAGTTGTATACGAGCTAAAGATTAAGGTACACCAAGCTTTGAAGCTTAAGAAATACACGCTTGGGTGTATACAAGTCGGGTTGTCATCTAAACGCGCCATCAAAACTTTAGGACCCTCTTTGTAAGTCGTTTGATTCGTGATATAGTACACACTTATATAGCAACCCTAATGCAGATCCTGACCGAATGCCCTTGACCAAGGCAAAAGGTCAAATTCCACAAAAGGATAAAATACACAAGAAAGAATCAATAATAAAAAGATTCCGGAAGAGATATTCCCGGGTCGTATGTCCCAACGAGGCTGCAATTGAAAATTATCCTGGTTTGAAGAGAAATTGACTGATGGAGAATATATGATATGAACACTGATATAATTACAACTAAAATTAATTAAATAAAATCTAATTTAATCTACGGGAAACAAATATAGGAAATAGGGATCTTAAAAACTACGGGAAACAAAATTAGTTATAGGGAAATCCTAAAATTAAATCTAAATTAAATACGGGGAACAGAATCAGGTATCGGGAAACCTAAATATTAAAAATTAAGAAAAATAAATGCTAAATTAAATTAAAAATCAAAATTAAATTCTAATTAACTTAACTTGAAAAATAAAGAAAACTAGAACTAAAACGGAGGTCGTTTGAATGTAAAACGAAAAGAAACGGTAAAACGTACCCGGTAAAAACGGGTCTAAAACTGAAATTTAAGAAAAATTAAGCTTACACTAAATTTTATATTTTTCCTAGACACTAAATGACAAAAGAAAATTTTATAAAAAAGAAAAATATTTTTTTATTAATTTTTTGGATTTTTTATGAATTTTTAAAGATTATTAACTAATTAAATCTAAGAAAATAGAAAAAGACAAAAAATAAAAGTTATAAAAATTCTGAAAAAAATAAAATTAAAGAAAAATATTACAATTCTATAAAAATATAAAAATGCCCAAAAGTTACTGATTAAAGATTATAAGAATTAAAACTAATAAATATAAACCTATTTTAAAATAATTAAATTAATTAAACTAACTATGGGTAACTTTGGGGACTAACAGTGAAAGGGACACAAGGACTAATGGGGTATCAGGCTAACTTAAACCACAGGGACTAACAGTGATTAACTATTGAAAGATTAAAATTACACAAATGGTCCTCGAGAAGGACCCGATTGCAAGGATAGTCAATATAGTGCATTATTAGCTTAATACTAAAAAAGCAAACTTCTTAGGGATTAAGGGGAACAATTTTTGTAATAAGCACTTAGTCTGGAAATCTAATTAATAAGATAGGAAAGTGAGCTTTTGGGGGATGCAAAAGCTAAAAAATAAATGGTGGGGCTTTTTTAGCTTATTTTTCTTTCTTTTTGGGGTTTAAGCCAACAAATAAGCTAGAAAACTATGGGGGACAGTTAATAGGGATAGGGGAGTCCTAAAATAAGCTAAGTTATCTAGATTAAGCCCTAAAATAAGCTGTTTTATTGTTAAGCTATGTTGACAGTTTAATAAGAAAACAGAAAAAATGCTACTTTTAAGCTACTATTAAGCTATTTAAATAAGCTTTCTAATTAAACTAAGCTGCTAAACCTAATAGCACTACCTATAAGCTATATGAAAAAGGCATAAAATCCTAGGGTCTAGTTTCTAAATAAGCTAGAAATGAGGGCTTAACAGTGTGGTCTAGCACCAGGGGAACATGGCAGTGAACAAAGGGGCTTTTTGAGCTTATAGAAATAAGCTCTTAAGAGCTTATTACCTAAAATCAATTACAAACAGATAAAAAGGACATGTAAATGAACTTATATTCAAAATATGAGGGCCTAAGGTTTAATTAAAACTGCTGAACAAATGGCTTAAAAATGGCTATTCTAAAAAAAATACATACAAACTCTTTGACTTGTTACTTGGTGATGGTTAAAAGAGACAGAACAAGGATTGGTAAATGACTAGAAACAACAACTACAAGCACACAAACAATGTGCTTAAGCTGCTTATGCAGCTTGAGCACTTAAGCTCAAATTAGCTTATTGAAAATTTGACAGAAAATAGAAAACACTTAAAGATTGATTTTAAAACTAAAAATGGTGGTTTAAGTGGCTTGATTGCCCCTACACACTCAGCCAAAGTTGGCTGAGTGAGCTTGACCCACAACAACACCATTATGACCCATTTTAGGTCTAAACCAAACACCCCCTTATTTATAAAAAACGATTTTTTAACTGATTTTTTTGTTAATTGAAGGCTGAGAAAGTGATTATAAGTATTGTTTTAGCAACTTTAACACATTTTCATACAATTTAAACAGAATTAAAACAGCTAAAATGAGACTTGAAATTTCAATAGTAGCAATAAAAACTCTTAACTTTTTTATTAAAAACCAAGAACTTACAACATAAAACTTAAAAATAGAACTGAGTACAAATTATGCTAAAAAGACTTAATTATAAAACATTTAAACTAAAACAGGTAAAAAAAGGTGTAACATGGTGCAATGAACTTCGGCTGGGTCTTCTCCCTTTTATAGCAGTCCAAATGACTTGGGCTGAGTTTGTTGTGAGAGTACAATGCATCCAAGGCAATCCTAGCCCTCCTCTTTGTCTTGACTTCATCTCACCATTGAAGGGGTTCGTTGGGTTGAGTGTTTTGCCAGGGGAGAGAGTTATAGGGGCATTGGGTTGGTGGGGAAAGGTGAAGGTGAGCTGGGATGGTACCTTGGATAGTGGGAAGGCAAGAAAAACCATGGGAGAGGGCTGTAATGGTTTGGCGGGAAGGTGGTTATGGTACCAAGTGGTTGACAAGGTTTTTTATAAGATTTGTTTGGGGGGAAGAGACTAACTTTCGGTCATCTTCTTTTCTTCTATTATCTTTTTCTTTAAGCCAAAATTAGTTATAACAAGGTTTAGAAAGTAACACTTTTGGTCCTTGTGGTTTATAACTAAAAGATTTAAAAGAGGTTTTGGTTAATTACAAGAATGGTCCCTCTGGTTTTATAACAAAAGAGTTAAGAAAGTTTAGGTTAATTGCAATTTCAGTCACCTGTGTTTTTTACTTAAAAGATATAAGAAGGTTTTTGGAAACATTGCAATTTCAGCCTTGTGTTGGTTTTTAAACACATTTTTTTCTTTTTAAAAACAACTTTCAAACTTGGTAATTTGCCCTAAGTTGAAAAAATGGATTTTGGGTTTTGTTGGGCTTGGGTTTTGGGTTGGGCCCCATTGGGCTTGTGTAGGGCCCATTGGGCTTTGTATTTGGGCCCAATAAGGTTCAGTGTTAGGTTATTGGGCCTTTTTCAAGCACAATAAGGTTATGAAGTGGGTTTTGGTGTTACAATGGCTGAGATTGGCATGTAACTGGGTAGGATTGGGTATTCAAAGTTCTTCACAGCTTTTTCAATTGCACATCCAAATGTCTGTGACAATTGATTGAGGGGCCCAATTTGGTCTTCACAGTCTTCATAATTATATGTTGGGCTTTCCCGGCCCTTAGATGGGTTAAGATTGCATCCAATAGTATTCTTCAGTTCCGGCTCGGTTTGCCCTGCTGACTTCTTCAGTATTGACTCTGACTTTGGCATTTTTGGACTTTGGCCTTGATTTTGCACAGTCTTTTCCATTCCATGCTCAGTTTTGTCATTTTGGCTTGGTTTTCTGTCTTTTTGATGATATCCACTTCCTGCAAAATACAAATGCAAAACAAACATATATTTGGCAGTTTTTGTCTGTTTTTGGTCATTTAAGCTCGTTTTTAGAGGTAAAAGATATGTGTAATTAAGCACTTATCAGCAATCATTAATTTTCTAGAGCCTAAAATTAAATTCCGAGAGTTTAGCTTCCAAAAAGTCTGGCCCCGAAAGGTTTTGAGGTCAGGAAGTTAGTCAAATAATTTTCGCAAGAAAAGTTGTTAAAATAGTAAATTCGGGTCTGATTTGGGGGAGTAAAACCCCTACTTAAAAGGCAAATTTGGGTTAGCCAAAAATCACGAGTCCCCCATATTTAGGTGTCAATTAACTCAAGTTTGAGGCTAACCGCAAATAAACATTTTTTAAAGTATTTTTAAGGACGTCAAACTTTTTGGTGTGCGTTCTCGATGCCGAATCTAGACTTTGTAATGATGATTTTTTCATAAAATTAGTTCCACTTACTATTATTTTTCTACAAAAATCACAAGTCAGCTCACCAATCTCATTGAAGGAGATTGGAAATTGTAAAGAGACACCATCATAGGTGTTTTGTATTTTATTTGTGATCATAAAGTGACTACAAAATTTAGCCAGAAATTGTAAAAGTGAACGTTAATAAATAAAGTCATATAGGATATGAAAATAATTTGGGAGATGTATTTAAAGGATTATAAACTTAGTGTTCATGGTAGAAGTCCATCATGTGATGTTGATTAGCTGGCATTTAGCCTAAACGGAGAGTACATATGTTTTTTGTATGTTTAGATTGCGTGCAAGATCTTGTCAAGTAAGCTGAGCATCATGTGAGTTTCATAGTCCCATTTTACTATGTTTTCTTGGGATGGAAGTGATGCAAAATATGTTTTGAAATATTTTGATTGCTGTGATTATATGGTTTAAGTTACTCATGGACTTTTAAGTAGCAATTATATGTTATGTGTTGCATGTTGTATGATGTTGCATTGTTCTTTGCCTACTTTGCGGGCAAGAGGTTTCGCCTACGTGGTGTGGGTGTGAACCTGTGTGTGCTACGGTACCAAGAGTCTGGGATTTGGGGATAGCATTCCTCCCCATGACTAAATGTTGCATGTTATGGATCGGGGGACACGTTCCGTCCCATTTGTGGTTGCTTGTTTGGGACGAATGCATGTTAGCATGTACGATAGTCAGCTTAATTGTCCTGCCATGTTTTGTTTTTTTTTAAATCACAGTAATTGATTTAAATCTTGTATAGGTGTCGTAAAACCTATGACTCTCACCAACCATTGTGTTGACGTTTTAAGCATCATTTTCAGGTGAGCGTTAGGAAGGTATTAAAGTTAATAAAAGTGGCTAGAGAGACCATTAGGCTGAGTGTCTTTCCTCTGTTTCCTCCTTGGTTGTTTCTTCTGAGGCTGTGATGTAGATGGTTGAATAATAGTGGGTGTGTGTTGAGGATCAGTTGGTATTTCTGAACCCTCACCTAATTCTTCAGGAGCTTGAACCATCATAGTTTGAAATAAAGGGGTAACTCTCCCAGAAAAACCTTTTCCTTCTCTCTTCATATTAGCAAAGACCTTCTTAGTGTGAGAAGGTGTAACATAAATTTCTTTATGTTTGGTCATTCCTTCAACTTGTTTATCCAAGAACACTTGCACAAACCTTGGATACATTAGAAATTTAACTCCACCCTCCAAGATTATCAAAAATGTACTTGGAAAAGTTAAATTTTTGGTTTGTGGCAAGACAGATGATAGCTGAGGCCATAGTGCTACTAAATTCGTTCCAAGCAGTAGTCTTAGCACTAAGGCATTGCAGAATTGTATGGATAAGAAATTTCCATTGAGGTGAAAAGAAAGCTTTATAGAATGTAAGCTTTTGTGTAAGATTTTCATACCCCATTCTTTCCAGTTCTGCAAAAATGGTAGCATTGGGTAGACATTCAGTACCTTCAGCATCTTTTAATTGAAGAGTTCTTCTCACACTCGTCTCAGTGACGATCACCTTCTTCCTATCTACTAGGGCTTGTATGTGCACTTCCCCATTGACAGTTTTTGCCTTAGCAGTAGCCTAGAACTGCTTAATGCATGAAGTATAGATGGTGGGATTCACCGTTAGCGCATATCTGATAGAACTTGCATTCAAAAAGTCAATAATTCCTTCAAACCCATCACTTTCTTAGGGTTTCTCCAAAACCGCAACCAAATTGTGAGTTTCAGGAAACTTTAGGTTCGACATTGTGTTGGGTTTTGATGATGAATGATAAAATTGAGTTAGGGTTTATGATTAGAGAGTATATCAAAGTGTAAAATCGATTGAATGAGTGATTGAAACCCTTAATCGAAGTATTTATGAAATCACCGTCAATAGCATTAACTTAAACTGGCATCATTAACTAAGACTGGCAGTAGTAAGTGTATGCCTGACAGCATTAACTTAACCATCAATAGTAAATTTATGCCTAACAGCATTAACTTTGAGTCACCAGAATTAACTCCAATTTCGTTCCAAAAAGCATTTCCATCATCAATTTTGATTCTCACAAGCTCTCTTTCTGTTTTTATGCTCACTATATCTCTCAATTCTTTTTCTCACTGAATTACTCTGTCTGTTTTATGTCACATATCTCTCTTTCTGTTTTTCAGCTCACTATTTTCTCTCATTTCTTTTTCTCACTGAATCACTCTATCTGTTTTTATGTCACACATCTCTCTTTCTGTTTTTCAGCTCACTATTTTCTCTTATTTCTTTTTCTCACTAAATTACTCTGTCTGTTTTTATTTTTACACATCTCTCTTTCTGTTTTTCATCTTACTATTTTCTCTCATTACTCACAATATTAATTATAACAAACAGTAGTAAGTATAACTAACAACATTAACATAGTAGTATTGAGTATAACTAGCTGCACTAATTATACTTACCAGTAGAAAGTTAGGCCAACAACACTAACTTGAATTTCATCATTAGCTGCTATTCCATTCCATTTCAAGCATCATTTGTGCATAATCCGCTGCATATAAACATAATTAACCTCCCATCAATCAATACTTCAGAGGTTAAGCATTCCTATACTTGTAATCCGATATTGAAATCTGGCAACATCAAATGTTTTTGTAAGAAAATCTACAACATTCTGATATGTATGAATCTTTATCATCTTAATAAGCTTCTTCTCATTGGAATCTCTGATAAAGTGATGCCTAATCTCAATGTGCTTAGTCTTTGAGTGAAATACTGGATTCTTAACTATGCAGATGGTGCTTTCATTGTCAATGAAAATCTTGGTATTTATGAAATTGTATCCATAATCCAGCATTTAATTTTGAATCCAGAGAACTTATCCACCGCAACTAGCAGCAGCCACATATTCTGCTTCAGTAGTAGAGTTGGCAACTATAGTTTGCTTCTTGCATTGCCATAAAATCAATCTGCTTCCAAGAAATTGACAACCTCCTGTTGTGGATTTCCTGTCTAAACTTAAACAAACATAGTCACTATCAGAATAAGCTTCCAAATCAAATGGTGAGTCTTTAGGATACCAAAGGCCCAATTTAGGTTGACCTTTCAAGTATCTAAAGATTCTTTTCACAACATGAAGATGTGAAACTTTAGGCGTGACTTGGAATCTTGCACAAGCACAAGCACATACATCAAACATTATATTAGGTCTTGAAGATGTTAAATACATCAATGAGCCAATCATTGATCTATATAAGTGAACATCAACATCTTCAGCTTCTGCATCCTTGAGCAATGGCTTTGAAGTCTCCATAGGTGTACTTGCTGTCTTTACAGTTGAAAAACCAAACTTCTTCAAAATTTCATCCACATACTTGTCTTGACTGATGAAAATCCCATCATCTTTTTGTATCACTTGTAGTCCTAAGAAGAAAGTTAGCTCACCTATAAAACTCATTTGGAACTTCTTGTGCATCAATTTCTCAAACTCAGAGCATAACATATTTTTAGTAGATCCAAAAATAATATCATAAACATATACTTGAACTAGTAGAATATTACTTTTAACTCTTTTAATGAACAAAGTCTTGTCTATCTGACCTCTCTGAAATCTATTATCTAATAAATACGTAGATAAAGTCTCATACCAAGCTCTAGGAGCTTGATGTAGACTATATAATGCCTTTTATACTTTATAAACTCTGTTAGGGAACTCTGGATCTTCAAACCCTAGAGGTCGACAAACATAAACTTCCTTTTCAATCTTGCCATACAGAAATGCACTCTTCATATCCATCTGTTGGTAATCCTACAAAGTCTTGAACGAGGCATACTAAACTAATCCTTATACTAACTACGAGCTAAGACTTGTTACAACTTTGGAAGTGACCGACACTTTTCGTGTTTCCAACAAACCCTGTGCAACCAGTCTTGCCTTGTTTCTAATTACAATACCTCTTTCATCTTTCTTGTTCCTGTACACCCATTTAGTACCAATGGCTCTTTTGCCAAGTGGTATATCCACCAAGGTCCAAACCTGTTGTAACTTGAACTGCAAAAGCTCTTCTTGCATAGCTTCTATCCATCTTGGATCTATTAATGCTTATATTACCTTTTTGGGCTCTTCCTGGGATAGGAAACAAGCAAACAGACAAGTATGAAGGTCTTCATGAGATTTCCCTTCATAAATAGCACTACTAAACCCTTGTTCATTTGTAGTCTTTGTCATTCTCCTTGTCAGTACACCAGACTATACATCACCAATCACATGATTAAGTGAATGATCTTTATGGATTCTTTTATTTGGAGTAGAAAGAACTAGATATGTGGTAGTAATGTTGCTCATGTCCACTTCTGTTTCATCACCAAAGAAATCAGCATGTGTGGCTTCAAGTGTAGCATTATCTCCCAAAGAAAATATGTATGGTTTAGTATTAATACTTAGCCTAGCAGTATTAACACCTTGAGTACTGTTTTTAGATTTCTCTTGATCAGCAATTCCACTTTCTTTACATATACCTTCATCATCCTTCTTTCCAGCATCACTAGAAGGTTGTGTTTCATCATTACTATCATTCTTTAAAGAAGAATCAAATAGTGAACCATCTTTCCACAGTGGCATCAATATGTAGTCTTGGCTAGATCCTGTCTCCTTGCTAGAATGACCTGCACCAATACTTTCTTCTGTTCCTACAAGATCATTAGAGTTTGTACCGGCAATAACTGGCACATAATTCATTGATTTTGTTAGAACATCAATATCAAACAACCACTTTGGTCCATCACCTGCAATAATAGGCTTATCCTCCAAGAACCTAATATGCAAGTTTTCTTCTACTTTCCTTGTTCTAATGTTGTATACCCTAAAAGCCTTACTATTCATTAAGTATCCAACAAAGAATCTTTCATCTGACTTTCCATCAAACTTTCCTAAATAGTCTAAAGTGTTAAGAATGGTAACATGACAACCAAATGGTCTCATGAAGCTTAGAGTAGGTGTTCTACCTCTAAACAGTTCATAAGGGGTCTTGTTATGAGGCTTAACTACTAATACCCTATTCTGCACATAGCAAGCAGTATTAACTGCTTCAGCCCAAAATGTAGTAGGTAACTTAGAGTCAGCTAACATGGTTCTAGCAGCCTTAATTAGTGTCCTATTTCTCCTCTTAGCAACACCATTTTGCTGAGGAGTTCTAGCTATACTAAATTCCCTCTTAATGCCTTTCTGTTCACAAAATTAACTCATAACTCTATTTTTGAACTATGTTCTATTGTCACATCTGATTATCTTTACTTTCTTATCAACTAGATTTTCTATCTCAGTTATAAAGCTCTTAAGAATGCCACTAGTTTCATCCTTAGTTGCTAGAAAGAAAACCCAAGTAAATCTGCTATAATCATCAGTGACAACTAGACAATATTTCTTATTCATTAAGCTGCTCACAAAAGTTGGACCAAACAAGTCCATATGCAACATGAATAAAGGTTGAGTAATAGAGTTCTGAATCTGGAACTTACAAGATGCTTTGTGTTGCTTTCCCTTAGGACAAGCAATACAAGTTTGGTCATTTTCAAAACGTTTTAAAGGTAAAACTCTCACAAGATTTTCCTTAACAAGTTTATTAATAGTTTTAAAATTTACATGACCTGGCCTCCTATGACATAACATTGATTCATCAAGTGTGGCCTTTGCAACAAGACAAGTTAAACTCTCTTTGGGAACAATATTCTTCATATCAACACTGTACATATTGTTCTTTAATCTCTCTAGGAACTTTAAATAAAACCTGACTTTCATCTGCTAACTTAAAGTCAGGAGACAGAACAAAACATCCAGTGTCAGTAAAAAGAACACTGTTCTTTTTGTTACACATTTGTGAAACACTAAAAATGTTAAACTGTAACTTCTTGACAAAGTGCACATCCTCAAAATCAAGCTTACCAGTTTTAATAGCTCATTTACAAGTAATTTTCCCTCATTTGGCTCCTCCTCCAAAGTTAACATATCCTCCATCAAATTCCTTGAAGTCTGAGAGATAGGATATGTTCCCTGTCATGTGCCTTGAGCATCCACTGTCAACATATCCTTGATCTTATTTTTGTAGATGACCCTGAACATAAAAATAAGGAAATTAGTTTCCTTTGGGGACCCAAGCCATCACTGACTTGGATCTGCCTCGTGCATCAACATAATTATGTCTGTTCAAAGTAATTAATGCACTATTAAGTTTGGTAGGTCTCAAAATCCAACATGCTAAGACCTTAACAGCATTAACCTGATTTGACCTAACAGCATTAGCTACTTCTAAATTTGGCCTTGCAGTATTAACTGCTTTTGGCCTAGCAGTATAAAATTTTCCCTTAGCAATATTAACTTTTTGGCTAGAATTTATGTTAGTTAATGTTGTTCTTATTTGATAGGGTCTCTTTACAGTTGATTGTGCTGATTTAGAAAAACATGACATTGGTCTAGCACTATATTATCCTGTATGTGTTATTCTTGATACAACAGTCTTCATCTTTAATCCTTTCTCTTGTCTTTCTCCTTCTGACAGTAGAAACTCTTCTAGCAGTTTAATCCTTCAGCAGTTGTAAGTAGCAACATTAACTTTTATTTCAGCAGCACTAACTTGCAGCAGTTACTTCCAAACAACATTAAGAAGCTTTTAATCCCAACAAATACTTACCAATTGGGTTGAGCCAAATTGACCATTTGATTATTTCTTTCATTTAGATTTCTCTATAGTAGACACCATTGTGTTGTGATGATATCCATGATGTTACACCTCGTGTTTTCGCCTAGGCGGGATGTGACAAACTCTATGTTCATGTGTTTTAAGAAAACAGAACATGTCAAGTATACATTACAAGTCTTTGAATAATTCAAGGACTTTATTGTTTATGTGTTAACAAGAAGACATAACAATTTATTACTTACTTTATGTTATGAGTCATTGATAAATTCAAGGGCTTTATAACTATGTCTTAACAAGCAAACATAATTATACTAACTAAAGTAATTATGAACGCAAACTCTTGAGTTCAATAGTAATTTCAAGTTATTTTTATACTTTATAATTATGATTATATAATTAACCATAATCATTTTGACTAAAACATATAGTTAAAGAGTTGAAGTAGCTATATATTATATCTTTACATTTAAATGTAATAGGACAACAAACATCGTGTGTGTTTAAGTCCTAGTAGATTTATTAGCTTTCTTACCTTGTGGTCAAGATAAACTAATAAGCATATTGTTATATGTTGTTCCTTGCACACATTTAAGATTTCTCCCACTTGTGTATGGTACAACATTACTTAAAACAATACAACAAGCGCTCGATTGTATAAAAAATATGATTGTGTCATAGATATTTCAAGTAGATTTCGAACCATAATGTTTAATAAATTATGGATTATTATTATATAGATAATATTTCGGAAGGCAACATCGGAAAGGCAACGTGTTATCTATAAAATAAAATGCAATTTTCCTTAAACTATGGTCGTTCATATTCGGAAAGTAATAAATTATTTCAAAGCAAGCTAGAAATAATATAGGTAACTAACAAGGAAATAAATCTTGTAGCTCCCACTGAATTTGACAACCTCACATGAATGTCTTTTCAGTAGTAAAACGCAAAGCTCCCACTGGATTTGTCAACATTTTAAGTGTTACATCACCAGTAAAAAGCAAATAGCAATTTATTTACTTTCCTACTCACTTAGAATGCCTACAAGTAACAATGTACTTAGGTATTGAATTGAGTATATGAAGTTCTACTTATGTAGATGAGGGACTAGCCATCCATGCTTCCATTAACTTGAATTTTTAGCATGCAATTCCTCCATAATCGGTTTGTCTAGCCACAAGGGCGTTTAGCACTATAAGGAATGAATTGAGTCCAATAAATTTTACCTAGAAGATCAGCTAGCAATTTTCTTTACTCATTTGCGGTTTAAACTCATACATCGTGACAAGTGCAAGATGTCATTATTTGGTAGATATAGACGCAATGTTCTTTAGTTACACAAATATTTCATCTTTCAAAGATTTCAAAACCGGAAAAAGGTAATGAAAGATTGAAAGGGGGTTCAAATATAATTGGGAAAAATTCAATTATAACCATATCTTATTCTTGTCAATCAATGAGAAGGGATAGAATTAAGTCTCACTCTTTTTACCAGAAAAGAGACTATGTTTGTCTTCTTGAGAAAACAAACTTTCGTTTACGAATTATGTTGCAATAACACAATTAATCAGAACATAGAAACTTCAATTTAGTATTTTTGATAATTAAATTCTTAAAAGAATTAACTACCCAATTAATTACTAATAAGATTAAGATCCAACTTGACCTCCCACTTATTACCGGAGGTATGACCAACGTGTAAACAAGTAGGGCAAGAGGTAAACGCTGAGCGTTAATTGCATATAGATGCAACTCTTAGTTTTATGAGACACATAACCTTAGTAACTCATATAGTAATGTCATGTACATGTTTTGTCTCATCTTATGCCTCGGGTCCAAGGTCTGACCAAGCATACTCGATTCAAGTCCACCAAAAAAAGAACATGCAAAAATTGACATAGATCTGACCTATAGAAAAAATTTGCCATGGGTTGGAAAGGCCCTAAGGTCTGACCAGAGAGGTCAATCTAACTGTACGTGTTCTTACTTTGGTTAGCATAGACTTAAAATTAAACATAAGGGTATACACATAAATTTTGTAAAATATGTGAGAAAATCGTGTACAAAGAAGCATGCGAAACATTTTTGTAGCACAAGTTAAGAAAACCTTTTGTTAACTTTTAATCTAGACATCATCTTTGTCAAAAGTTCTCGGTAGCTCCATTTGAACGCACAAAGAAGCGGAGAAATGGGTCAGCGTGAAGCTTATTAAAAACCCGACTTCTTTTGGGAAAGTCCCGCCTTATACCTCTCTTATAGTTTGTTCCAAATGGGTGAGCCGATTTTGCAATTGACTAATAATGTATTTAAGAAAAACTTTTAACTCTCAAAGAAAACAAGTTTCATAGTTTAATGTCCGTATTTATTTTGTCAAAACCAAGTTTTACAAATAACACATAAAGGTCACTAGAATCATCTAATTATGTGTGTAATTACACAGAAAAAATTAAACCAAGTTTCTCTTTAAGTATTTAGTCTGTTTAGAGTTTCAAAAAATCTTTTGCATATAGTCACAAGTCACAAGGAGTATAAACACATAAGCATATAAAACAGACAGAATATGGGGATGAGGTGAAGACAGACTCTATTCAGAAAGCAGTAAATCACATAATGCCCCGAGGTCACACATGAGTCTTCCCCAAACTGAGAACCAAAAGACTCTCACTAGGTTTTCTGCTAAAGTGTCTAGATCACCACATCCATCATATAATATGATTGCGTGAGTCTTAAGGTCGGGTTAATGAAAAGAATAGAAGATTTAACACTCTCAATTAACTATTAATTCTAATTCTATTTTATTCAATCCATTAACTAGAATTAAAGCAAGATTCTAGGTTTTTATTTATTCCTTATGGCAAGAATTGCATATTGTTGACATAATTTTCAATTAAAACAATAAATAAAGGTTTCTCATGCAGTTTTAGCGTGTTTTTAAGTGTTTAACCCATAACACCAAACAAACCTGGCTCGTGATGCCACTGTTAGGATTTTATTACTAGTAAACCACTTTTACTACGAGTACGCAGCGGATGGATCTAGTTTGACATTAAAGATTAACACGCGTATAAAGATAGAAACACTAACCTTTGTTGGATTACTAAAAGCAATCAACGAGAATCTTGTCTTGAAACTAGTGACTAAGTTGTCACCTCTACGGTTGCTCACACAACACGTCCAACTAACACGTCAAGATGCTAGTCTTTACTTTACGTCTTACAAACACCTTGTGTAGAATCTTTCTTGGATCAAAACTCTCTAACAAACCTAGTTGTTATCCATCGAAAATCAGCCAATTAACAACCCTTTTAGGGTTTGAACTGAAATCGGTAATCCCTAATTAGGGTTTAACCTAATTCGGTTATACATGGACCGAAAATCAACAAAACCTAGTTGGGGTTTTCTATCAAATTCGGTTGAACCGAACTCTAAGAAAACGGAAACCCTTTTGAGGTTTTAAATCATTTTCGCTTAGGAGAACTAGTAAACTGAATTCCTTGAAGATCTTAACCTGGATTCTAGCCTTGTGGGATAACAAATCGCACTTAGAAACCCTTTAGGGTTTTTACCGAAATCGAATAAAGGAAAAGAGGAAAAACCAAAATCCCTTTGGTAAGGTTTTTCGATCGAAGGTTTTTGGGAGAGAGGAGAAACTAAAATCTAATTTAGTTTTTTAGTGGATGTGAATGAATCAATAATGAGCTAGGGTGAGGGTGTTTATATAGGCACCCAAATCCTAGTCCTTGGTGAACAAGGAAACATAATTCATTCCTTTTTCTAATTCCTCCACCTCCTTAATTTTAAATTGACACAAACACCCCCTCTAGAAAGCCATAGGGGCCGGCTACAACCAAGCACCCCTTTAGATTTGGGTTTTGTCAATTTAAGTCCCTTCGGTTTATATATTTAAATAATTGTTAAGTTAGTTATAAACCATAAAGACTATTTAAATATATTCATAAAGTATATTTAAGAATAAACGTATTCTAAGTGTTTCTAGTCATATAAACCCAGGATCCAACTACCATATCCCAACATCTACTTTGGGTGGAACCATAGCAATTCTCTATTCTACCCATGAGAAAAGGTAGAGATTTTGGTAAAGATCATAACTGTCATTAATCTAATGATGGTTTGTTAAACTCATTATCGGGTTTTACTCAAGTTAGGCCAACAACTTAAACAAGCTAACCACCGAACACGACAAATATCGCAATAAATTCAACTGCATGTAATGGTGATCGCGGTCATCGCTGTCACCTCTACATGTCAATTCAGCTTTTCATCTCTAGGACTAACTCACCTTTCTTTCCCTTCATCATAAATCTTCAAAGTACCAACTTTATTTGTTGTATCTAATAATAAAGTTGAAACTTTATCTTCATGTTGTGCACAAACATGAGGTTCTTAGGCTTTTTAACATACTCTCTAACAACTCCACCCTTCACAATCTTTTCTTCAACTTTAACATCTGTGTTTGGTAATTGTGATTTTACTTTGGGTGGAACCATAGCAATTCTCTGTTCTACCCATGAGAAAAGGTTTAGAGAATTTGGGGAGATCATAACTGTCATTAACCTCACATCGCCAAGGTCTTCCCAATAATATATGACACTCATAAATATCATCCAGAATACCAAGTACTTCTTTTTTTTAAATTTTCTTATTGTAACCGAAACCATGCAAACTTAGTAACCCTTAATTGGACAAATCTCCAATGGTAGTTTTAGAAAATCTATCAATTTTCTTGAAACCGAATTATTCATACTACGACCATCAATAATTAAAGAACATACAGAATTATTGATTAGATTTGCTGAAAGAAAATTAACTTAGTTACTTGCTTTGGGGTAGTCAATACTCCTCCTTTTTCTCCTCCCATTCTTCATCTTTGCCATTCTTGAACGAGGATTGGTTGCTTGCACAATTGCTTCCATAATCGCCCGTGGTTGGACGAATTCTTCGACCTTCGTGTTTGCTACCCTCGCGATTCTTATGGATTAATGGCCCCCTATGATCAAGAAACGTAGTTCTTCTAGAATAGTGTAACATCTGTCTAGTACTTTCATGAAATTGGTAAAACTATGATCCATGTACTCTCTAAACCATATCACATCAATAATATGATTTTTGATAACATCTACACCATTCATCATCCAGGATACTAACAAGCTTTAAATGTCAACGGACGTATGACGCGGAAGCGAAAAAATTGTCGTTCACACCCAAGGCCTTTGGTCTAGTGGTATGTGTGTTCCCCACCAACCTAGAGGTTATGGGTTCAAGTCTCGCTGGAGGCATTTGTGAGATATATATTATGAGACAGGTGGTATAGGGTGTGAAAAAATTGCCGTTAAAAAAACGTGGAAGCGAATTTAGATAAACCCACATCCAAAGGTGATAACGAGGCGTACCTCAAGGGAATTAAAACCTAAACAAGAGATAAAACTCTAAAACAAAAATTTTATTAATGATAGTTCAATACCTAAACAATGAACATAAGCCCTATATTTATACCGAAAAAAACATGTAAAAAGCGAAACCTAATTAAAGTAAAGTACAAACTAAACATAAATAAGAAAGTTTTGGAATCGCCACGCTTACGGTGTAAAAAGGGGTTCCTTCTAGGCGTAGTCAAGCTAGAAAAACTACCCAAAAAACACCTGCGTAGCGGGTCTATCGGAGTGATTGGTGTCTTTCGTTTATTCGTCGTAGACTTAAATAAACCTACATTTTTCTTTCTTGCTTAATTTGCACATTCTAAGTGTTTCTTACTCTATTGAGAACTCCTTTAATCTGTGTCCTTTTATGGACTGTCGTATCCATGTTATTTTAAGTGAGTGAAATAATGTATATTTTGAGTATTGTTGGGGCTTTTTATAATCCTCGTGGTTGGCGGGGCGGTGGGGGTGTTGGAGTTTTGGGGTGTTGGATGCCTTTCGCATATGGATCGGATTTTCCTCTGAGCGGGAGAGATGATTAGGTTTTAGCTAGTTTATTACTATAAATATTTTTATCTTTTTATATATTATCGTTTAATATTTTTTATTTTATTTATACACAATTATTATATATGACTAATAAGATTTTACCTAAAATTTCAAACAAATACAAAATTATTCGGCAAATCATCATACAATATTACATAATTAAAATTATTTTCTATTTAAACACATATTGTAATATATATAAATATAAGTTGTATTACATTTAAGTATATTAAACCTTAAAATAAAAATATCATAAATATTTTATTATATTGTATTCACTTTGTTTATGAACAATACCATACACCATAATTTATTTATTTTCATAAATATACAAATTTATAGTATCCTCTGTATTTTTCAAAAATCTTAAACAACTTACCAAAAAAAATAATAGTAATTAATATTCATATATTAATCATAAAAGTAAATGAATAATATTTATTGCACCAACGTGTTCCTCTTTACCTTGTATTCAACAACTATAAAACCCCAACAAAACCCCACCCCACAAAACCAACAAAAACCACACCCCAAAAAAAAAAAAAAACAACACCCCACAAACACCACCCACACCCAAAACACAACCCCCCAACCCCACCCAACCCCCCATCCACCCCAACAACAACACCCCCCACCCAAAACCACCACCAACCCCAAAGAAAATCACCAACACCACAACCCCCAAAAATATCAACACCCCCCCCACCAACCCACACCAAAACTAACCCCCAACAACCCACACCCCCCCCCACACACACACATAAAAATCCCCAAAAACCAAGGTCCTAAGGTATAGAGTATAATATGTTTTATATGATATGATAAGTGTTATTCATAGCTTCAAGGTTTTATAACCCTAAAACTAGGAGAGTATTCGTATTATTCTTAATAATATTGGAGCTTTTATTGTTTGTTAAATTATGATCTTGTGTTACTGTTTCATTAAGAATTTTTCTAATATTAAAGAATAGATTTCGCATAATCTTTAATACACTTAACAAAGGTTCTACTATAGTTGTGTTAGATTTATCTAATATAACTAAACCTTAAACAAGCTTAAGGAATTTGATGTATTGAAGTGGGATCCAACAAGAGGTATCCTACAACTGGGACAACAAGTGGTATCAGAGCTTAAGAATCAATAAAGTGTTTGGAAGCATCCTTCTGGTGATTAATGAAGATTTCAATGAAGAAACTTGAGATTTTAAAGAAGAATATCAAGTTTAGGGGAGGATTGTTAGGATTAAAAGACTTCTTGATTATCTTAGAGTTACTATTGCTCAGTTAATGCTACTGGTATATAAGTTACTACTACTCAAAGATTAAGACTACTGAAAGAGTTTCTACTGTCAGAAAAAGGATAAAGACAGAAGAAAGGATAAAGATTGTTTGGAGATCAAAGATTACTTACGTGATAAGTATTATTTATTTATATAATAGATCATAGAGAATATTCTAAGTATTAGGAATATAATGTAAATCTACTAGGACTCCTTGGTGTATAAAAGGAGGTCCTAGGGTATAGAGTTTAATGTGTTTTTTTTATGATTTGATAAGTGTTATTCATAGCTTCAAGGTTTTGTAACCCTAATACTAGGAGAGTATTTGTATTATTCTTAATAATATTAGAGCTTTTATTATTTGTTGAATTGTGATCTTGTGTTACTGTTTCATTAAGAATTCTTCTAATATTAAAAGATTAGATTTCGCATAATCTTTAATACACTTAACAAAGTTTCTACTATAGTTGTGTTAGATTTATCTAATATTACTAAACCTTAAACAAGCTTAAGGAATTCGATCTATTGAGGTGGGATCCAACAAGAAATATCCTACAATTGGGACAACAAGTGGTATCAGAGCTTGTTGCTTTGAGAAACTTTGCTAGTAGATATGGATCAAGATTTTGCACACATGGTGGCTGCATCCAAAGTTCCCATGCTCAAACCTGGTGAATTTGATATCTGGAGGATAAGAATTGAACAATACATCTAGATGATAGACTATGCACTATGGGAAGTCAAAGAGAATGGAAACACTACACCAAAAACAACAGTTGTGGAGGGTGTTAAGAAAGTAATGCCTCCTACAACTGCTAAAGAGAAGGCTCAGAAAAGATTAGAGGTGAAAGCTAGAAATACTTTAATGATGGGCATTCCTAATGAACATAAGTTAAAGTTTAACTCAATTAAGGATGCTAAGCTATTGATGGAAGCTGTAGAAAAGATATTTGGTGGGAATGCAGCTACAAAGAAGACCCAAAGTAATCTTTTAAAGCAGCAATATGAAAATTTTACTGCTCCAAGCTCGGAGATGCTTGATCAAACTTTTGATAGGCTTCAAAAGCTTGTGAGTTAGTTAAAGCTTTTGGGAGAAACAATATCATAAAAATATGTAAACCAAAAGCTATTAAGAAGTTTGTCACCTGAATGGAACACACATATTGTTGTGTGGAGGAATAAAACTGAGTTGGATACAATGAGCATGAATGATCTCTACAACAACCTTAAGGTGTATGAACCAGAAGTCAAAGAGATGTCTAGCTCAATTACAAGGACACAGAACATGGATTTTGTGTCCTCTTCAAATAACAACAATAGTAGCACTAATGGAACAGTTAGTACTGCTCAAGCAGTTAAGACTGCTAATAGAGTTTCTGTTACTAATACTCAAGTTAATGCTTCTAATATTGACAACTTAAATGATGCTGTTATTTGTGCATTCCTTGATAGTCAACCAAATAATCCTCAACTTGCACATGAGGACTTGCAACAAATCCATCCAGATGATTGGGAACAGATGGATTTGAGATGGCAAATGGCTATGTCGACTATGAGGGCTAGAAGGTTTTTGAAGAATATAGATAGGAAGCTAACTATCAATGGCAATGAGTCTGTTGGCTTTGATAAGTCCAAAGTGGAGTGCTACAACTGCCACAAGAAAGGACATTTTACTAAAGAATGCAGAGCTCTAAGAAATCAAGACTACAAGAACAAGGAAAGCACAAGAAGGATTGTACCTGTAGAAACATCAACTTCCACAGCTTTGGTGTGATGTGATGGTCTTGGTGGGTATGACTTGAGTGATCAGGCAGAGGAAGGACCTAATTATGCACTCATGGCTTACTCATCTTCAAGTTCTGACTTAGAGGTATCTAACAATTCAAATTGCTCAAAATCTTGTTTAAAAACTATTGAAACCCTTAAATCTCAATATGATTAACTACATAAAGATTTTAAGAAATCTGAGTTAATGGTTCTAGTTTATAAGTCAGGATTAGAGTCAGTAGAAGAGAAACTTGAAGTTTATAAGGCAAATGAGTCTATTTATTCACAAGATATAAAGGTCTTAAAATTTGAAATTGAATGTAAAGATATAGCTATTAGAGAGCTCAGGAAGAAGCTAGAAATAGCTCAAAAAGAAAAAGATGGAATTCAGTTTATTATAGACAAATATGAAAATGCATCTAAAGCTTAAACAAACTCATAGAAAGTCAGATTGTTGACAACTACAAGAAAGGATTAGGCTATAATGTAGTTCCACCTACCTACACAGAAAACTTCATGCCTCCAACACTTGACTTGTCTTTTGCTGGTTTTGATGAGTTTGTTAATAAGCCTGTAGTTGAGAATAGAAAGTCTGATGAAGAAGTGTCTAAGGTAGTTAGGAAGTCTAATGATTCTCTAATCATTGAAGATTGGGTGTCAGATAGTGAGGAAGAAAATGTGTCTTAAACTAAAACTGAGAAGAAAATAGTTAAGCCTAGTATTGATAAGATAGAGTTTGTCAAACCTAATCAACAAGAGAAAACTGCTAGGAAAACTATTAAACAAGTTGAGAAACATAGGTAAAACACTCACAGTCTAAGAGGCAACCAAAGAAATTAGAACAATATGATGTCTCAAAGACTAGGAAGCAATTTTGAGATGTTTAATAAGGCCTGTTATATGTGTAGAAGTTTTGATCATTTGCAGGTTGACTGCAATTACCATCATAAACAGTTTCAAAAACAAAGGATGGTAAAACTTGTTTGGAACAATGCTCACATGGTGAATCATCAAAACTTTGCTAAAAAGACTCACCCCTATGCTAAAAAGAATATGTTTCCAAGAGCAGTACTAATGAAGTCTGGCTTAATATCAGTTAATACTGCTAGACAAGTTAATGTTGCTCACACAAAAACAACAGTGAATGCTGCTAGACCAATGTCATATCTTTCTAAAAAGGCACATTTAACTGTTAAGAGGCCCATTAACAAGAATACAACATTTAAAAACAGTTATTTTAATCAAAGGGTTAATATTGTTAAGGATAAAAATGTTAGTACTGTTAGGCCAAAAGCAGTAGTTAATGCTGCTAGGCCAAAAGCAGTATTTAATGCTGTTAAGGGAAATAATGTTAATACTGTTAAGGCCTCAGCTTGTTGGGTTTGGAAACCAAAGACTAAAGTTTTAGACCATGTTTCTAAACTTAACAGTGCATCAATCACCCTAAATAAGTTTGATTATGTTGATGCACAAGGCAGATCCGAGTCAGTGATGGCTTGGGTCCCCAAAAGAAACTAATTTTCTTATCTTATGTGCATGGCAATCCACAAATAGATTTATAGGATCAAGGAGTGATTGATAGTGGATGGTCAAGGCACATAACAGGGAACATGTCCAATCTTACAGACTATGAAGTGATAGATGGAGGATATGTTGCTTTTGGAAGGAACCCCAAAGGAGGGAAAATCACAGGAAAAGGTACCATTAAAACTGGCAATTTAGATTTTGAAAATGTGTATTTTATGAGAGAGTTAAAGTTTAATCTCTTTAGTGTCTCACAAATATGTGATAAAAAGAA
>BQNB010067447.1:0-34197 GCA_026074375.1 Tanacetum coccineum | reverse complement strand
TCTTTCAAAAAATCATTTTGCTTCTCTAATTCACAAAGTTCACTTTTTGTAGACTCAAAAACATCTTTCATCTCTTTTATATCCCTTTGAAATAGTGTCTACACATTCATGATTTAGCAACACACTTAATTCAACTTCATGCTTGAGAGATACTTCCAAAAGTTGATCTTTCAAAGTTTACTTTTTGTAGACTCAAAAACATCTTTCATCTCTTTTATGTCCCTCTGAAATAGTGTCTTAAAGAATTCAAAATAGAATTGCAACTCATTTACAATTGGTTTGAGTTGATCTTGACAAAAATCATTGAGTTGTATTTCTTCAGGTGACGTATAAAAAATGCTTGCTCTTTTACAGTTCTTTTGAATTAATTCAGACAACCTTTGAAAAGAAATTTTTAGTTTATCTAATTCAATGATCAAAGGTGACTCACTCGACATTGATGCCGGGATAGAAGGAGTTGCATTTGAATTCTTGTTAGAAGGAATAAAAGAAGATGGAAAATATTTTTGCTCAGCAGAAAGTTCTTTTTGAGGAACAAAGTCTTTATAGAGAGCATTTATTTGTGCATAATCAATTGTCCAACAATTCTATTTATTTGAAACTGCAATTGGATCATATATTTTTTCGTACATTTTTTGTTGACTTTTGGAAGCATCATCAAGAGTGTCCTCAGTATCTCTAACATTCAAAGAAATCTCTGAATTATATAACTTTGGACATTGAGAAATTGCTTCCTTGAGTGTATAAGGATTCGGGTACCCCAAACCATGTTTTAAATGCTGATCATACACAGACAATGGCTTTGGTCCAAGCATAAACATTCCTTGTAAGGAATTTCCCTTTACCCAAAAAAAAACATTCCTTGTAAGGAATTGCCAAGTTTCAAAATTAGATCAATATTCTTTTTCAATTTGGCCTCAAGATCTAGAACAGTGTCATGATATTTATCCTCATTTTCACACATTTGTCTTTTTAAAATTGAATGAGTCTTTTGAAGTTCCTCATTTTGCCGTTTGTAATCTTTGACATCTAAATCTAATTTATCTCGTTGTTTTTCTAGATCTCGAATGATATCTCGATCACGAACAAATTGAGACTGGGCTTGTTGACTAAAATGTTTTGCTGGTTTATCGGCCTCAAAAAATTCGTTGAGATAATTATTATCCCCGTTTATGTTTTCCAAAACCCGAACCCTTTCCTTATACAACTCAAGCTGACTAATCAAAGTCGTGTTTTGTTTTTGAACTTTTTGAGCCAATATTTGTTGTTTTTCAGCTTCCTGATATGCATTTCTAGCTAATTGCTCTAACGCATATAGATCAGGAACATGTGTATCTTTTTCAATACTGCCACTATTAACATTCCCATTAGGTGAATCAAATATAATATCGCTATCAATTTGATCATCACCAATAGTACTGTTAATAATTTTAGTATGAGTCAGATACATTTGTTCCATGAAGTATTTTGAGTCCCGAACTCTTGGCTTTGGACAATTCCTAGCATAATGTCCTTTTCCACTACAGTTGTAGCATTGAACAGTTGAATTGTTTCTTGAAGACGAGGTTTGAAGAGTTCTTTGAACATTTCCGGTCTCATTTGGAGCATTCGATCCCTCTACGATTTCCTCCTGAACATAAGCTCATCTATTATTTCTTCCAGCATTACCAGAGTTCCTGCTTTGAATATTCACCCTGTCACCTTGAATGATTGCTTGGTTTCTGGTATTGGATGAAGTGCAAAGACATTATTTGTTGGAGTAGAAAAATTTTGACTAATGGCTGGAGCAAGTAACAACATTGCAGATGCTAGAGGATCTTCAGAATTGGTGTGAACATCATCCTGCTGGTACTCATCTTCATAATCAACCACAGACGTAGGATGTGTCACATAATAAGATGATGTGTTTCTGGAAGATAAACCCGTATGTGCTACGAGAGCCAAAGGATCATGAGATTTTTCTAACTTCTTTGCTCTTGAGACATTAACCAGTTTCTCGAATTGCTGAAGGTAATCAAAAAGATCATCAAACGTATCCACTGTCAAACGTTTAGCAAGACAAACTTGGGTAACATATTTCAACCATTCCGGTTGCAAGCTATTTAGAAACTTTGTGTTAATTGTAACAATTGGAAAATGCATGTCATTTCTTTCCAAATCGTTCATTAACTGAGCAAAACGATTGTAAACTGAAACAAGTGCTTCCCCTGGTTCAGCAACAAACTGATCAAATTCGTTTGTAAAACGAGTTTCTCTATCAACTTTGTTTTGTATAGTTCCCCTCATAAGACGTTCAACTCTTTTCCACATGTCCTTGGCCGAAGTGCAAGCATCCACAAAATTATAAATGTCATTTGGAATAGAAAGAAGAATCAGATTCATGAGCTCCATCTCAGCATCATAGTGCAATAACGCATCTCCTTGTAAATCCTCAGCAGTTTGCAATTTCAGAACTGTCGAATTGTTAGGAATGAACATCTCAAACTGATAAGGACCTTCATCAAGCGCTTTGTTAAGCCACTTTTGGTTTTCCCTCTTTTGATTTATATATCGTCTAAATCTACTTGCCCACGGTATATAACTACCCCTTTCAAGCATGGGAGGCCTAGTCTCAGAACCGGCATCAGCAAGGGATTGTTGATATGTTTTGGATGTTGACATTTCTTATGATTCAAAGATTGGATCTTTGTAGACGAAAATGAGTGATATTTGTGAGAAAATTTCCAAACTCGGTAACAATTGTCAAATTCGGACAACACTGTTCTCGGATAACACGTAGCCTGAAACTCGATACACTTCTCGGAAAGAACTAAAACTCGGACTAACAAACTCGATATTCTTAAAACGTATGAAACTCGGAAATACCCTTAATCCTAAATTTGTTTTAGTTAAAAAATCAATTTTTATGGATTAATAGTAACCACAAACTCGATAAAACCGAAATTTATGATAACTGAAAAATCCAGAACACATATAACGACAAATTCGATAAAACCGAATTTGAAGTCCAAGTTTAGTCAGTACCGAATTTATCTTTCAAAAGTCTAATTTCATGATAAAACCGTGAACTTGTAATGTGTAATTACGTTTGTAATCGAATTTCTGAGATCAAATCACTAAATCCTGAGTCACACTTTTCGATAAAACCGAAAAGTGTGAACACTAATTAAACTCGATAGAAAACTGAGTTTAATAAAACTGCCTAATATACGTTTTTCGTTAGAACCGAGAAAATGTATATATCTATTACAACACTTTTCTACCGAAATTAAACTAATAGTGATGCTGAATCTTCCGAAAATGTAAAGAAATGATCCAAGAATACTAATACACTTCCGAGAATGCTGAAACACGGTAATCCGTCACCAAATCCATAACAAAACATCGATAACGCCAAAATACTCGAAATTACTGCCAAAACTCAACTCGAAAGCTCAAACACCTCAACCGAATTCACCGAGTGTCATCACGAGGTTCTCGGACGTGGAAAAAACGCACAATTCGACTCACTCGTATTCTCTAATGGTGTATGATACCACTTGTTAGGTCTTGTTTATCTTGAATCATACATTATCAATCATGGAAGCTTAGAGAGACTAGTAGTGGAGGGAAAGTATTCAAATTTCAAATGTTATAAATAGAGGGAAAAGAGAAAATGTTTATTACAAAAGCATCACCCTCTAATGATGATTAGAGGGGTATTTATAGGAGAAGGAAGGAGCCATCCCTTCCTTTATTTTTCACTTCTAGTCCCTAATCTTTGGTAATTATGCTATTTCTTTCTTTTAGCATAATATACCTTATTACAAGCTACTTTAATCAAAACAAAATAAAGACTATTAACTAAATATAACTAAACCACATAATCGACACTTTTTATGAACCTAACAGTTTCTAATCTTGTAGGTTTTCATTAAAACATCATTAATGATTATCTAGGGTTTCATAACATGATTTTAACAAGATTATTTCAGGTTCAATCATAAAGAATTTTACAAGATTATTACACATGTTTTCCCTTTTCAATTTTATGATTTTATGATTTTATGCAAAACTTATGTATAATCATGGTGACATAAAGAATGAATTCAAAAGAACATCAAATACCTTAGAGAATCAAGAATGGAGAGGATCATAAGAACAAGAACACCAAAGAACTAATGCTAAGAATCACACCAAAAACACCAAGGCTTGAAAAACACTACCGAAATCACCAATTACTACTCCACATTCTTCTTATAGCAAATTCTATTGATGAACACAAGTTTTGGAGTAAAATTTTTGAGAGAGAATGATGAGGGAGAGGGATAGAGCCGACCATATATATATATAAAGAGGAGAGGGTGACAAAAATTTCCTATTCTTTTAGAAGATTTCAAAAGATTTGCCTTAATCCTTTTACACTTAATACTTAAAATAGGTTTTGTAAAAAAATAAAGATATCATACTAATAAAGGGGGGGGGGGGGCATATATACTTAAAATAAGAAAATATATATATATATTTTTTAAATACCTTATGTTATGAATTTATAATGTATAAACAATTATAACCTAAGGTTTTAATGTTAAAGACTTATTATTCAAACTTAGGTTATATTCAAAATGGTGAAATAAAAATATAAACTAAATTTTTAGTTTTTACAATAACACCTCCCAGCTCGTCTAATTTCACCTTGTAGATCCACTTCAAGGTAATAACAATTACATGATCTGGACGAGGTACGAGTTCCCAAACCTCAAGACGTTTAAACTCGTTGAGTTCTTCTTGCATGGCTTCAATCCAACATGATTCCGTCAATGCGTCTTTATAACTCTTGGGTTTAACGAAAGAAAGGAAAGTATCAAAATAACAGAATAGAGCTTCGTCTTGTAGTTGTTGTCGAGTGGAAACCGGTCTAGAAGGATCGCCAATAATATTGTCAATTGGGTTATCTTTGGTCCATTTGTTGATGTACTCGGGTGGTTTATTGAGTGAATGCACATGATTTGGAATAACAACTTGAGTAGAGGATTCTTCAAAACTAGGTTCTTGAATTTGAAATTCAACAAAGGGATTATTATCCATATATGCAACTTCAATATCATGATCAGCTTCTTCAACACCAAGAGGAATAACTGGGGATGGTGTTTCTGGATGTGTTTGTGAAGTACTTGTTGATGGTGCATCTTGATCAATTGTCATTGAGGAAGGTGTACCGGTTGAAACAGCAGGTTTTAGTCCAATGACTGCAGGAACTTGAGGATCAACACATGGTGGAGGATTAAGGTACTCATCAAACATAGTTTGAAACAGAATTTCCCAGTCGTTCTTTGTTGGTGGAAGATACAGAGTTGAAGAAGGAATATTTGGCAAGAGTCCTGAACTGATTGTTCTAGGAGTCTAAATTTTAGGCCCGGGTCCTGAACTAAATTGTTCGATTGCCATTGCTATTAACTCATCAACATCAACATGTATAGTCTCAATAATCATTCGGGTTCTTTTGTTGTAGATTCAAAATGCTTTCTTTGCGGGAGCATAACCAAGAAAAATTCAAATATCAGCCATCGGTTTCAACTTACCAAGATCTTCACTATCATTAGTGGGATAGCAAAGAGCACCAAAGACGTAAAGATAGGATAAGTCAGGTTTTTGATCATGGAGAAGTTCATACGGTGTTTTGTTGTAAAGTTTTCAGATTAATGATCGGTTTTGTGTATAGCAAGCTGTCGCGACTGCCTCCGCCCAAATAAATAACAAAGCCTTTGAAAAGATCAACATTGTTCGAGCAGCTTCCACTAAAGTACGGTTTCGTCTTTCGACAATGCCATTCTGTTGTGGAATGCGAGCAACTGATGTTTGATGTGAGATTCCGACTTCTTCATAGTAGGCCTTCAGCTTTGGGTTTGTGGCAGTGTTTCTTGCTTTTACCTAGAGCACGGGCAGAGCACAAATGATCCTTCTGATACTTTAGTTTTGGAAGACCTCGAACTAGTCCATGCTTGGCAAGAGAATTGATATAATCGAAGTTTAAATGAGACAATCTTCGATGCAACAACCAAGACTTGGTCTTTGAGGCCTTAGACAAGATAAATATAGGAGAGGAGAGCAACAAATTGTCCATAGATAAAGGGTATAAATTTGAACTCTGAGATCCCTTGAGTAGATCAACACCGTCTAAGTCACAAATGAAACAGGTGTGTTTGCGAAAAGCTACTTCGAGATCGAAATCATAAAATTAACCCATGAAGAATAAGTTGTGACCTAACCCTTCCACATAATAAACCCGAGATATTGTAATGTTTCCCATTTGTTAGTCTCCATAACCCATTATCTTAGCAATATGATCATTCCCAAATCTGACGGTACCTAAAAATTTACTGACGAAGTTAATGAGTTGAGAGCGATTTTCGGTCATATGCTTTGAGCAGCCAGAGTCCAAATACCAGAGAACAATTTGGACAACCTACAATCGTTAAGAGAATAAGATGGAACATCAGAAACAGTAGATCCCTAAGATTGTTTGGGTTCCTTAGAGTTAGAAGTTTTAGATTTCACAATCTTAACTTTGCTACTGGAACCTACAGATCTTGTTGCTTTTGGTCTCCTGCTGTAAACTAAAATTCCTAAGGTCGGTGTTACTACTGGTGCAATAGTGGTTTCCTTAGGAGGCACTACTTTAGTGGAGGTAATTCTAGTTAAAGGGCACCTATTTCTGACTATAGTGAAGGTCCTACTATAACACCTCGTAACTTAGGTCATTGTACGACGTTATGTAATGCACAATTTATTTTTAGTGTTTTACGCGTTTGCTCTGGAATACATCAGAATTCAAGAATAAGAAGCTCTAAGTCGCGGTGAGAAGTTTGATTGGCAAACTGCCACATACGGCAAGATGAAATATTGTTAAAATGAGGACGATAGCTTCACGAATTTCAAAACTGAATACCCGGCCATAGTCTTTGATGATACATCTGATGCTACACTCTCATATGATCCCACGGTAAGTCCTCTTAACAATAATGAATTTGACTTTAAAATATCATTTAACGAATCCAACGATGAAGATTACATGGTAACTTTTAACGAAAATTCATTTTCTTATAAAATAATTTCTGTAGATAATTTGAAAATGAATTCGAAAAATGAGAATGATAAAGTCAATATACCATCATCTCCGTCACTAGAACCTACGACTGGTTATATTGACGATTTAGACTTCTTTAAGGATTTTGAGAATGAATTCCCATCCATCGCTTATAATGATGATATAAAGTCTAAATCAGACCCACTAATTGAACATTCTGTAAGTTCTCGACATATTGATAAATTTGATTCAAAAAATGAAACATCATTGGCCGAATATGATGAAGAGAAACAAAACGTTTTATACTTTAATGATTCATTTCCTCTACACGTAATTTTCCCAATAATCTAAAAACAATCAAGAACAATGATGATAATATCGATATAACACAACCTTCTAGAAGTAACGTAATAAACATTGATACTAAAAGGTTAAACGAACTTCCGAGAACAAATCAAGATAAAATCAATAAAGTTTTCAAAGAGAATTTTTATCATAGCATGAATGCAAATAACGTGAGTTGGAATTCGTCTTTAAACAACTGGAATGCCATTAAATCTCATTAAAAATTTATATGTGCCATTTGGCATCTCGTTCGACCCCAAACGGTATTATAAGGATGGTGTTCATACAAAAATATTGTAGAGGCCAAGGTACGTTTTTCTTTACTTTGTTAAATATTTGAAAAATTGGTCTCCAAGAATGAATACGGCGTATTAAGGTACACCTATACGCTGTATCAATTTATTGTCCAATACGCCATATTGGACATTTCCCTATACGGCGTATCGAGCTGGGTATAAAAACCCAACATATACGCCGGATTGTTCTTCACACACACACTTTTACTCTCATTTCAAAAATTTACCACGCTTTTTCCCAACAATCAAACCCTTGTTTCTGTGTTCTTCAAATTCCTAATCATAAGGTATGCCCCACTCTTTTCAAATTGAATTAAATTAGGGTTTGATTGCGAATTAGGGTTAGGGTTTGATTTAGAATTAGGATTTAATGTTTTGCCGTATACTCCTAATTATATCCCCCACGAGTTAAACTACTAATGATTTTTGATATTGCATTGATAAATGTAGTGGTCAAACGGGTAGAAACGGGGGAAAACCCATTTTTTCTCTACTGATACGATACAACGTATTCATTTCCAATGAATACGGCATATCGAAGATTTTTCCCCAAATATCAAAACCTATACGACGTATTCCATTATTGTGAATGTTGAGTTATTCTGGAGAACGACGTATAGATAATCTTTTCAAACCCTCCATATGTCTCTTTTTTTTTTTTTTTTTTAATACGGCATATTCACTTACCTATATGTCGTATATTCATAAAAATCCCTATACGGCGTATTTAATCTACCCTATACGTCGTATCTTTATAAAACCACTATATGGCGTATTCATTTATCCCTATACGCCGTATCTTCCCTTGGAACAGAATAGTTAAAAAGTAATTTATCTGTGTACCGATTCCGTATTACTTGCAGATATGGCACCTTTACCATCTAGGGATCAGAGGCACCCATGGCTCAGATACATGTAAGGATATGGCGAGATATTGTGGTACAGGCAACAGCAGAGGCCTCGCGACGATATGGGTTGGTCGGATTTAACCAGGTATAGCTTCATGGATTTTACTAGTTGACTTGAGGGGTTAAGGCAGACACTAGGTGAATCGGATTATGACGATGCTAGGTTTACACGGGGGATGAAGGGGCAGGATTATTTACTAGTAATGCGTGGAGGAGGTTATTTGAGATCAGGGCACCATTGGTTCGAGAGCTTATCTTGGAGTCTTTGAGTACTTGTAGGATGAGTGATACGGAGATGGGATTGGATGTGGCTGACACGTTGTGTTTTCAGTTGGGAGGTGCTAGGCGCATGATGACTTAGAGATAGTTCATTCTAGCATTGGAATTACATACTAAAGAGGAGATGGCAGAGGCTGGGTTTGGAGCCTATTGGTAGTGTAGTGAGAGAGTGATCCCCGACAAGGGGGATCATAGGGATTATTAGATGGAGATCTCATCTGACAGGGACTTCTTGGGGCCCGCCCCTCTTATGTTTTCATTCGAGACCCTGTGAGGAGACTATGCCACAGTATGATAGCCTGCAGTATTTCTGGCAGGGGGCAGGCACCTGAGAAGGTGACCGGTGTCGATCTCTTCTATTTTCACAGCATGAACAAAGGACTGCTAACGTCTCGTATCTATTAGCATAGTACTTGTTTAGGCATGCTGAGGGGAGGAAGAGTGGACCTAGCTGTCTGGGGGTTACTTCATTGGGCGTCTTGCAGCTCATTTTGGACTAGTTAGTGATCCGAGATTGAGGGGTTTGTCGGTGGTTACCAGTGAGCTCCACTTGATTGATTTGCATAAGCTTGGGATGATCAACATCTGTTTGAGGGTTGGAGATACATGGGCTTGGATAGCCTCAGGACCAGAGAGACAGTCGGATGCTGCGGCTGGTGCCCTTGGAGTCACTAAGGATGCTCCTGCAGTTGATGAGGGTGCTCAGGCTGATCCAGCACCTGTGCAGACACCTCAACCACCGCCACCTGCCCCCAGGACTATACAGCAGATGGTCTCCAGGCTCGAGGAGGAGGTGCATGAGCTGCGGCAGAGCATTGTACGGCCGCGGGGAGATATTGCTAGATCGATCACTGATCAGAGCAGGTTTGCCACCTGGATGGTCAGTTGTATGACTAAGCTGATGGACGCCAGTGGTCGCACCTACCAGGCCTTTGATAACACTCTCGTAGGCAGTTCGCAGTTACCCTACCAGAGATGCACCAGACGTAGGACTGACGACGCCAGCACCTCAGCCCCATAGCAGCCAGATCCATGATCACTATCCCTCTAACTTTTTGATCTTGTGTACATTCTTATTATTCATATCATGATGTATTTGAAACTCTTTATCTTTTGTTATATATTATGATGATTTTGGTGTGCTTTTTGGGATAGAACAGCCTATCCTAAGTTCAGCAACATAGCTCATTGATTGATTACAGGGTCAAGATTTTAAAAACCTTTGCATGAAAAAAAGTGTTGAATTGTGAAAAGAAGATGACGAAGAAAAAGTCTAACTTAAAGACTAGCTAAAAGAAAGTGCATTACCAGTAGACCAACCCAGTTGTTTTTAATTGTTTAAATTGTTATTTTAATAGTTTTATTGAGTCTGTCTTCCCAGACACTCAAATAACAAACGTATCGAACCCCTATGGATACGCCGTATCGAACCTATCTGGACGTTATCAGTATTTTTTTTTACAAGATGCAATATGGCGTATCCTTGGGTTTGGGATATGGCGTATTGACCTCTTCTACAGCGTGTTTAATTATTTTCCTTTTCCTGCATTGTAACCATTGTATAACCGAGATAGGAATTGCACTTTTGTCTTCTAAACTTTTATTAGGGACCTTGCTGTATAGTAAAATCGACGATTATATTATACTTTGAAAAGATGTTGTGTTGAAGCTCATACATACGAACACTGAAAGCCACGATACACACTTTTGCTCAAAAACTCAAATTGAAGAATCATCCCGAGCAACATATCAGGGGAGTTCCTCGTTCTAATTTTATTTCCCATTTTCTTTAAATTGTTTTATCTATACAACGAGGACGTTGTATAATCTAAGTGGGGGATGGAGAATTAGAACACCTACTTGTCCTTTCTTTTACAAATAATATGCTATATGCTTAAATTATGCTAAATTTTAAAAATTTTCTAGCATAACTTTTGTAAAAATTTCTAGTTACATGACCTCGCGCACTATAACCCTTAATACCAAATTGTGAGAATTAAGCCTATTCTGTTTCCAAACGTTTAATAAAAATTCCACAAAAATTATGAGTGTGCCGGTGATGTAGTGAACTTTAAAGCTTGGCTTGGTATATCACTTGAGACCACAACGATGAGTACTATGGACTTAGATGGAGAAACATTTTTAATTGGTAAATTTCTTTCTAGGAATTACAACCAAAAAGCCTAAAATGTTGGAAATTTACCACAGTACACCTTGTTAGTTAAACCCCTGTAACCATTGCTACCCTCATTATAAGAGTAAGATCCCTTAGAAAAACCTGTTGAGCCATTCCTGTCTTTTTCACACCGTTTGTCTATTTCGTTACACCTTTACACCTTAGCCTACCCTGTAGATTAAGCCTACTTAATCAAAGTTGCTAGTTGCTTTTGTGTAAGTTTTATATTTCCTGTGTCAAAGTGAAATTTTTTATCTCCGGTTAGGTCAGGAAATGCACCAATGCCATGGAAAATATGTAGCATCGTATATTTGCTACTTTCCGCATTATGTATTATGTCCGAAGATGATGTGTTAAAGGAAAAATTGTCCGGATGAATTATGATTGTGAAGACGGTGAAATTGCACCGAGGTTTATGGTAAAAAATGGAAAAATAGAAAATGCATCAAAAAAGAGAATGATGATTGATAGTCGGTTCGCTAAACTTAAACCGATGAAATACTATGGAAGGATCATTATTCGTTTGATACATGGATAAAATATCACGATGTATAGTTTTTATAAAGGCCGATAATCACCACGTTTGTGAAAGTATGTCAGTTTGGGATGACATGACTTACCGTTATGGGAACGCCAACTTAGGTTGTCTTTGTCATTTCTATGATCGAGGCGTTTGTATATATTTCGAGTCTTTATCATGGAACGGTCGGGAAAAGTTACTAGCAACTACCTTATTTGTCCAAGCTTAATCTATTTGTTTTGTAAATTTTATTTAATAACAATTTACTTCCCTTTCCTAGCAATTAACCTTAGGTTTTATTTGAACGAGGTTGAGATCGAGTCATGCATGTTGATATGTGTTTAATCACATATCAACTTGCTTTATTAAAACGAGCTTAAAGGATCAATAATATATGAAAAATACATTGTATATGTGTGTTTTGTGAATTATGTCTTGCGGGTAACAGATATATCAAAAATAGACAAAAAACGAAGCCAAAACAGACAAAAATAAGCACGAGATTGGAAGAGCGTGAGAAAGTGAAGCCGAAGGCGTAATCATATTTAATGGGCCAACCCGTACCCGTTTTATGGGCCGGGTCAACCCATTAATATATGAAATACACTAAGCCCTTTTATAAAATAAAGTCCAAAATACCAAGTTTATTTAAATCCTAATCCAGTCCAAAATCCCTTTCAGGCCTAAGATCGAATAGAAAGCCCAAACCATACCCTGACCCAAAGTCAAAACAATAATCACGCGCCTTTTTACTATAGATCATCTCCCCCGTTTTTACACACAACGAAACACAGGGTAAACTCCACCTCTCCACACCCTCAAGTGCTTCTAGAAGCCAAAGCCTGACATGTCTAACATGACTTAAGCCACGCTGGCAATCCCAAAGCATTTCATTAGTTGAGAAACGTAGAGGTGATCTAAGGTTTGATTAAGGGATCGTTATTGATCAAGGGCCAAGATTGAAGCTTATGGGACGCTCCTCAAGGCCTAGAAACTTCCCTCTTCGACTATAAATAGATGATGTATTCACACAGTTAGGGGAGTAGTTTTTATATAGCTTTTTAGTGTAATGTTTAGCTTATTATAGTTTTTTTAATGTAATTTCATTTTAATGCTTGTAATCTTTTCAGAATTAATAAAATTTCAGTATTTCTTTTAATTATGTTTTGAATTCATGTTTTACTCTTATGCAAATGTCTATAAATGAGTTGGATTTCACCTAATAAGCTCAATAAGCTCTTTAATTACCTAAATAAGCTAATAAGCTTATTCAGTTAAGGCTAATGTCTTATAGCTTAACTAAATAAGCATTTTAATCCAAATCCACTTCAAAATATTGAATAAAGCCATTTTGGAATATAAGCCAGCCCAGACCGAGAAGGGCTTATAGGGACTTATTTCAGAGCTTATCTTTTAAGCTAGCTTGTAGATTTAAGCTCTGTTGAGCAATTTTGATCCCTGTTTAGCTGGGATCAAGGTACATGTTCCTTTACTCTTTTTAGCTTAATTTCTGTTACATTGCTAATCTGCTTATTTTATGCTTATCATTGTTGCTTTTGTGCTAATTTTGTCTAGTTGTAGCTTAATATGTCTAGTTTTTAGTTTTGATATAGCTTGTTTTGAATCTGTCCATTTAATAGTTAAAATTGCTTAATTAGAGGTTAATGTTGCTCAAATAGCTTATTAGAGTAGCTTATTGTTTAATGCTTATTCTATTTAGATTTTTGCTTAATTGTCTTCTATAATCATTATGCTTAATCTGTTTTTAGAATTCGAGGGGTTTTAATATCTGTTCTAGCTTTAAAATAGTTTTTCAAATTTTAAAGAGGTGTTTGGGTTAAGAAGTATTAACAAGGTAAAAAGTCTTGCAGACTGTTTTAGTCATCTTAATGAATTTCATAAGCTCTTAATAAGTCTTAAATCTAGTTTTCATTAGCTTAGAAAAGGTTTTGTCAAAGTTTTTAAGTTTTTCTTATCAAAATTTCAAGTCTGTTGGTTTTAAGGTCTTCAAAAAGCTTATTTGTGAAAGATCACTTAAGGAATGGTTTGTGTGCTAAAAATGAGTTTCTAATGCATAAATAAAAACCTGTTTTGAGTTATTTGGTTTTGGATAATTCTTTTGAGCAAATTTAGATAAAACAGTCAAGTAGGGTAGAATTTAGTTTATGCTTAAATGTCCCTATTTATGCAATCATTAAGGCCTTATTCTAATTAATATAGGTTTTATCTATTGAATTTAGCTTCTTTGTAACCTTGGATTTACAATCTGGTTTTAAGTTTTTTTAAGTAGTCAATTGTACTTTTGAGTCTAAATTTATAGTTTTAAAGTTGTTAAATTAACTTTGAAAAAGGCAAAAAAAAAACACTAGTGCCCATAAAATTCCACTTTTCTAGCTTATTTCTTATCCATTATGCTTAATTCCTGCTTATTTGAGTCATTTGAGTCCAGTTCTTAATTTGTTTTTTGCTTTTTAGCCTATTCTCATTGCTTATTAGCCCTACATTTTAGCTTAAAGTTAGTAAAAAGTCCCTTAAAAGTGTGTTGAGTCAAACTGTCTTAAATACCTTTTACATGTTTTTCAGCTTATTTGGTTTGCTTATTTCTTAGTATTAGTGCTTATTAGGTCTAGGTCTACTTCAGCTTATTTGCTTTTCTAATTGCTTTTTGAGTCCAAGAATCCAAATAGTTTAAGTTAAATGTCATTAAGTCTTAATAAGTAAATCTGCCATTTTCTTCTATGCTTTTTCTTGCTTATTATAAAGTTTTACAGCAATAAGTCTCCTTTATTAAAAGTGCCATATTTATTACTTTTATTTTTGCTTATTCTATAGCTGTTTCAAAAAGAAAAATAAAAAAAATGTTTTTACAAAAAGGACAGTCACAGGACTCTAACCTGTAACCTCTCCCTCAACACACACACACTTTACCAGTAGCCCTTGGGTCTTTTTCATTAACATGTTTGTTTCTTTATTACTTTATACTTTATTTAGGTTTTAGCTTATTTAGCTTATCTAATTTTTACAGTTTATAGGTCAGAGCTTATTGGATCATTTTTCTTTGTAAACCTCAAAATTAGTATCTAGTATTTTTATAAATTTTCTCTAATTTTTAGGATTAACTTTAGTATTTTTAGTTTTATTTTTAGTCTTATTTAGTTATAAAAATAGTTTTAATTAGTTTAAGAATTTATAAAAAAATATTTTCTGTTATTAAAAATTAGTTTAAGAAATTTGCATTTTGAGTTTTTAGAGTTTTATTTTGTCATTTTTAGTTAATATTAGTTAATTTTTTTTAAATTGTTTTAAATGTCGTTAGAATTTTAAGTTGCCTTTATTCCTAGTTTAGCGTGCCTTTATGTGCTTTCCCTTTGCGTTATTAGATTTATAATCCAAAATCCAAAATTTCGATTATTCATGCACCCGATCACGAACCGAAACAAGATTTTCAATATTCACGCTTCGTTGGGAAAATGACTCGGGAACGATTTGAACTTTATCCTTTCCTAAGGGTAATTTGGTCATCAATACTTTCCGGAAATATATTTTATTAGTGATTATCTTATTACTCATTCACAAGAGTGATTTGCCGATTTGCTATTATATATATACAATAATTGAAGAATAATCAATTTTTGACGCCGTTGCCGGGAAAGTGTGAAACGATTATCGCGTTGATGTTTGAAGATTGATTGCATTGAAGACCATTCCCGGTGAAGTTATCGTTTTTTGTGAATATAAATTTTACATTTCTTTATTATTTTCATTTTCTTTTATATAAAACTAAAAAAATACAAAATATTTTTTTTTCTCGATTTATTTTTGTGGATTTATTAAAACACCAATAATACTTTTTCTAAAGTATTTAAAATATAAAAAAAAACAAAAGAAACCGTGTTGTCAATTGTTAAATCGTCTCACCTTTAGTTTAACAAACTATAAGAGAGGTATAAGGAGGGTTGATCCTACGAACTTCGACCCGAAAGGAGAAGGTTTTTAAAACGCTTCGCGCTTACCCGCGCCTCCGCTTCTTTGTCTATTTTCTAGAGAGCTACCGTGAACCTTTGACTTTCGGTTTAATATATATATATATATATATATATATATATATATATATATATATTTCAAGATTTATTTCTCTTATTTTGTTTTTTAGTGCATGCGCACCCGCTCTTCATCGAATTTAATTGTTGAATCTTCCACGGAAAGATAATAGAAATTGATATTGATTGAATTGATTTCATTACATAACAAAGCATGTCTATTTATAATAGAACATAGCAATTCCGAAGCGACGTAATCGTAGACGTTCCAAGCAAATAGTCGAACCCGAGCTTCGAACTATTATAGAGACTCCTGTTGCTACTATGGCGGATACACGTACTATGTCGGAGTTACTCTAAGCACCCACCGAGAGTTACGGAGATGCAATTGTTCTTCCCGCTATACTTGTCGAAAATTTTGAATTAAAAGTCGGGTTACTTACGCTAGTAACTTCGAGTCAATTTCATGGTTTTGAGAGGGACGATCCCTATTCTCATATTCGTTGGTTTAACAATATCACTTCTACGCTTAAATACAAGAATGTTCCACATGATGCTATCAAGTTTATGCTTTTCCCATTTTCTCTTGAGGGGGCAGCCCAGATTTGGCTTGAAAAAGAACCTCCTTGTTCTATCCATACTTGGGAAGATCTCGTTTCTAAGTTTGTAAATTATTTCTTTCCTCCTTCGAAGACTACGAATCTCAAAAATGACATCACGAATTTTCAACAAAGGTTTGATGAAACATTTAGTGAGGCATGTGACCGTTTTAAAGATCTCCTTCGCAAATGCCCACATCACGGTTTTTCAGAATTGCATCAAATCAACACATTTTACAATGCGTTGACACAATCCGATCAAGATTCTCTAAATGCAGCCGCCGATGGTAATCTTTTGAACCGTACTCCTCGAGATGCTTTGACTATTATTGAGAATAAGTTGAAAGTTTGCACTTCAAGAAACAAACCGGTTGTTTCAAAAGTGAGTGATACTTCTTCTTTTACTCCCGCTTATTTAACGGAGATTACCGCTCTTACTGATGCCGTTAAGGCTATGCTTCTTTAAAACAAGACTCCTTCACTAGCTCCCGTTAAAGCTATAGAAGAAATTTGTTTTACGTGTGGAGGACCGCATCCTTACTATGAGTGTCTTGCTACCGATGGCAACACTTTTAATGCTTCTGCAGCCACAAGGACCTACAATCAAGGTGGTCCCGGATACCGTCCTCAAGGAGAAACTAATTATCGTGCTAGCAATCAAATGAGACCACCTGGTTTTCCTCAACCGAATGTGCAAAACAATCAGAATCGGTATAATCAGAATCAAGGAAATCATTTCAATCAAGGAAATTAGAATTATCAAGCTCCGCTTAATCAAACTCAAGTTGGACCTTCGAATGATTTCTCGAACTACATGAAGACTAATGATGTTAATATGAGAGCTATGCAAAATCAAATAAGTAATATGAAGACAGAATTGAAGAATGAATTCCAGACTACCATGAAGAATCAGAACAATGAGCTAAAGAACATGATGAACAATGAGCTAAAGAACATGATGAGCAGTTTTTTTCAAATACAAAGTCCCTCGGGTTCGGGATTACTTCCTAGTAATACCATGGCTAACCCGAGAGGTGACTTGAAAGCTATTACTACCTGAAGTGGTGTTTCTTATGATGGACCTACGATTCCAACTACTTCTTCACCTCTTCCGAAGGAAGTGGAACGTGATCAGAGGCGACAAAGGACAAGGTGCAAACTACAAACTTAGGAAGTACCGCATACGTCCATCCTTCAGTTGTCCAAGTTCCTATTCCAGAGACCGATGTTGCTCCAAACCCTAATCCTAAACCTTCGATACCTTGTCCTTCAAGGCTTAATGACCAAAAGCTATGAGAGAAAGCTAATAATCAAATGTTGAAGTTACTTCAAATCTTTCAAAGATTACATTTCGACCTTAGCTTTGCGGATGCTCTTCTTCACATACCCAAGTTCGCTTTTACGTTTAAGAGTCTCCTTAGTAATAAGGAGAAATTATTCGAATTGGCAAATACTCTATTAAATAAGAATTGTTCGGCGGTGCTCCTTAAAAAGTTGTTCGAAAAACTTAGAGACCCCGACAAGTTTCTCATTCCTTGTGATTTTCTGAAACTTGTTGAGTGCTTAGCCTTGGCCGATCTTGGCGCCAGCATCAATTTAATGCCTCTTTCCGTATGTAAGAAGCTTTTGCTCCCAGAACTTACTCATACTCACATGACTCTCGAGCTCTAATGTGTCATTGTGTGGTGTATATTTTATTGTTTCAAGTTTTAAATTTATATTTTGCCGACTCAACCAAAAACAACACTTTAACGGGCAGTGTAACTGATCGATAGTAGTTTCATGGTAAGTAGGGTGTCGATCACTGAGAGCAAGGTTAAATCTATCAATTTAATTAATATCTTGGTTATCTAAGCTATGTTAATTCTATTCTAATCCTATGTTATACCTATGTCAGTCTAAATCCTAATTCTAACGGGAAAAGGGGGGTTTTCAGCCTGAGAGACTGGCACGGTTTGGTTGGTGACTACAATCAATTCAAGACACTGTTACCCACGCAAGCTAATAGACAAAAGATAAAAGAGCGGTCGAACCTTATATAAGAAAACTGTATTAACCATTATTAATCTGATTAGAATGTTGGTTTGTTTATTAAGTGCAATGATTTCTTCTCCGAGGGTGGCATATCATTCTAAGACCTTAGGCGTTACATCATCCTAAGACCTAGACACATTAATTCTATCACAATTAAAGCATCCGCATAAAGCATCCTTATTTGCTGATTATAATCTATCTTAGGGATTAAAGCAATGGTGATCTTGTTAAACCCTAGCTCATAGAGACTTTACCCACTTACCGCGTGATGGTATTTATACATAGTCGTCTACTTGTCCAACTATCAATGAATCAGAACGTTATTTGTTGAATTATCTTGGTCACCTGCTAGTCAACACGATAAACAAACCATCGGTAATATCCAATTAACTAGTTAAGCCCGAAGCGTATCCTAGACACAGATTTAGAAGGACAATACTTGTGTAACTATTTATGCTAGATGTATAAATTATATATGGAGAGCTATCCCGGACTCTAGATACGCTTGGTCCACTTTGCAGATCCAGTTGAATGATAGGTCACATAAAAAAGCGCGGTAAACAAGTATAAAATTGATATAACTTAAACAAACAATCTAACGTAAATCAAGGAAAATTGGTATAACAACACCAAACATTTAGCTTTTCTTCCCCCACTCTTTCATAACTAATGGCTTTTACCTGAAGTATTAGCATTCAAACGGTCATAATAAATACAAGGAGTTATAATTTAGCCAAGGTAGTTTAAATTAATGAAGTTAACGAATGTTACCATAAAAGGTTACGATTACAAAAGTATATGGAATTACATGAGTCTCCAGATGGGAATTGAATACGGTTGCTTCGACCGCTTTGCTCTTTTTCCCTCTGAATAACATTGTGGGGGTTAGGTATCGAGATTATGATTTTGCGCACCTAAAACTCTGTTTTTAAGTTTTTATTTATAAGGTCTGGACAGTCGGTTGGATATGGCGTATCAAGGTATGGGATTAAGTCGTATTAGGGGATTTCTTTGAGTAAGGACCTCGTTTGATATCTTACCAGAATATTATATGTTTCCATATCTTGGGAACTATGGGCATATTGAGTCCTCTGGATATGGCGTATTGATCTTCATTCCTTTTGTGGTCTTTGGTGAGTGCAGGCACGGATACGCCGTATCTTCCTTGATGGATACGGCGTATTGGTCTTCAGAATAGTAATCTTCAAAATATCTTCATTTAAGCTCCAGAATGCGCGCCTTTTGCTAAGTTTCACCAATTACTCTATAATTACTGCAATTCTCAAATATAAACGATTAAGTAACAATTCTTTGCAATAACTATACAAAATGGGTTAATAACATGGGATAAATGATGCTATAAAATAGACGTTATTTGATGTCATCAAATACCCCCCACTTGAATCCTACTTGTCCTCAAGTAGCCTTTAGAAGTTTATAAAAATGTATCCCCTAAGATAATTTTCGTTTTTAAAGCATTATTCGGATCTATTACAAGTACCACAACCAAACACCTCACTAAATTAAGAGATGAAAACACTCAAATCACTCAAACTAATCTATGTGGGATCATGTAACTAATTTGCCATTGCCTCCGATCGTGACGAGTATTCTTCATCATAAGCTTGACAGATACCACATTATCCACCACTAAAGCCAAGGAGTAACAAGTTTATAAGGTAAATTATGGGTTAAAAACGGATTTGCTAAATCCTAAATATGTTCCTAATCACACAATAGGTTAACAAAAATCGAATCCCGGGACGGGATTCCTTTAAGGGGTAGGTACTGTCACACCCCGCAATTTTCGATATTTTAAATTACTATTTTACCCTTTGACTTTTTGGTTCCAACTTGACTTTTGACTTTTTGACCTTTTACGGTCACATAAAAACGATTACCGCGTAGTCGGTAAAATTTTTGAAACATTTTTAATAATAAATCATAATTTCGATTATTATCGCTCATTGCAAATTTATTTTTCTAACTTATTTGACTTGAAAACGAGAAGATATATTTTATTCCCAAATTGATTTATCAAAAACGACCCGCCAAAATGAATTATTAATTATGGGGTATACTAGCGTTTGACATAAAACGACATTCCGGACAACTTTTTAGTTTTGCCCGAGACTTGAAACCAAGCAGAAAATGACTGAAATAGCCTCGCAGAATTTTGAACACAACTCGTACCGACGCAAAAATAATTAAATTTATATTTAATTATCACCTTTATTAAATAAAAGTATTTAATAAATTATTTAATATTTTATTCAAAAGCGTTTATATAAAAACACAAAGGTTCAAATTAAAGTTTCATTTTTACGGACAAAGGTTACCCGTGTTACCCAAAATAAATAATAAACGTTAAATACATTTTATAAAAACATTTATAAAATATAATCAAGTAAATACTCGTTTTTATCAGAAAAATGATTTGGAAAACAACGGCGCAACTTTCGTAATTTAATTCAACCGTTAACTAGTCCAAATGAGTCCCGAACCAATATTTATAAAAGTTACTCAAATGTTACATTTTTGGTCCCTGTGAAATATTTACACCATCAACCCTAAACTATTATACATATTTCATTTCATTTTAAAACTTTATTATATATATATAATTTCATCTTATAAATATAAACACACACACACCCCACTATATCTCTCTCTCTCCTAAAAATATCCGGCCGCCCCTCCACCGCCGGCCAGCCGCCGGATTCCGGCCACCACCACGCCGCCGCCGTCGGAAAACTTTTCCGGCGGACTTTTCCGGCCAACTCCAAAAACACTCCTCATCACCGGATCTATTCGATCCCCACCCCCACTCTCCTCCACGCGCCGTTTACCTCCTCCGGCTGCCTCCATTTCGTCGGCCACCACTACACCGCTGCTATGCCACAACAACCACCATAATCACCTCGTCAACCTCCCAACCACCTCCACCGAACACCACCACTGCCACCATCTACGCCACCCTCATCATCAACACCAACGCCACCACTCCCATCTCCACGGCACCATCACCCTCGCCACCTTCTCCCCCCGAGACAGCCACCGCAACGAGGGTGCGTTGGTTTGACAAAGTCATAAAGGGTGCGTGTGGCTTAACTAGAACACAACAAGGGTGCGTTTGGTTTTCTCAGCCGCGGCACAACAGCCAACCGAAACCACCATAGCCGCGGCTCAGCCGCCATCTCCCCCCCACCACATCACTTCTTTTTATATTTTCTTTTTTTTTGGTTGGTTATATATTTTATAAAAACTAATAACTAGTTAGTTTAGTTGTGTTTGTTTGAGTTTATTTGTATTATGTAAATTTTAAGGGGTGTTTGTTTGCTGCGTATAATGGCCCCAAAAGGGTGTTTGGATCTGCGTTTTTACTGTAGCAAATGAGTGTTTGTTTCCGCGTTTAAACTGCCGTAAGGGGGCGTTTGGTTCTGGGCTTAACAGCTTATGGTGCGTTTTGGATTTTGCATTTAACTGCTAAGGTGGTGTTTGTTAGTTTTGTGTTAAAGCATAAGGGTGTTTGGTTTTGGAACTGGTTTAACAGCCATATCAGGGCTGTTTGGGTGAGCCATTTGGGACGCGTTTGGTTCAGCTTCTATAGAGTATTTGGAATATGAGTTTAACAACAATAGGGTGTGTTTGGTTTTAGTATGTTATTTAAATTGATCTAGTCTAAATAATTTTACTATGTACATATAAACGCGGGATAAATTGCAAAATAGGTTGGATTTAGTCGGGAAAAACAGTTGAATTTGATATTATGGAACGTCGTATAAACGACTAGGGTCATTGCCGGATAATATATAAAAATTTAGTATACTTATATTTTCGTTTAACACCTTTTTATTATTTTGGAAACCTGATAAAAGAGGATTAAAATCATAGTCTTAAGAATTTTTATTATAATACATACAATAAACGGTAAATGGAACGAATGATATACTTATACAAACAAAAATCAACTAGTTTAGTTAAAATCGTGGAGAACACTAATATATATTCATTATTTATAATTCTTAATAAATATAATAATAAGTTATGTAAAAACTTTAAAAAAGTCCTTTATAAATCTGTAATTGTAAAAGTGTATTTACTTTTACGCAAGAACTTTTTATTTATTTAATTGGTGACTTTTGAAACGCGTCGATTTATATTATTCCATTTATTTTTAACCTCGTTTCTTATATAATACTTGTTATAAGTATTTTTTATACTATGACTTTTCCTTTGAATGTTTGTCTTTATTATATACTTAACCATCTGATTTATCATAATTGTTCATTTTTCATATATGTAATATATCATACGAATTATATTACATTTACTTTCGTGTGTTTTTCGATTTATTTTATTTAACCAACCACCAAACTCATCCAACTTGAAATCAAATCCCTTATCAACGTGTCGCGTTGATGTGCTCATCCATCGGAAAACCTAATTCAACCACCCATGCTATTGGGATTTAGCTGTTATGGTATGCTGCAACTTTTGGTCAAGTCCGTTCCATTCTCCGTTTTCCTGTGTTTGTGCTTGTTATTTGAATGTTTTGCTAGCTGCTCTGCACCATCAAGGTGAATTCATAGCCCCACATCCTACTTGTTTTGGCATAATTGATTTACAATCTTTTGGGGTGTGAAACATGCTCCGTTTACAAAATCGTTTACGGTACCGAATTTAAACCTCGTTTACTCACTTAATACAAACCTGGGATTGAGTGGTATCACACTTTTTCTACTTATGGAATAAGTACTTAAAGTTGTTTATGGAATAAAGGTTATTTTTCATTGGGACTACACGTGTTTTCTGTTACCATCTCCGTGTTATGTGTGTGCCTAAGTTGCTTACAACCTCGAACTATGCCCGAATTTTCCTGAAAAATGTTAATTTCTCGACCGGAGGACCGGTTGAGGGAGCGCGTACAGTGAATAAATAGATCTATTGGGACTAATTATCCCTATCCGGGTAAGCATGCACTTACTTGTTTCTGTCGTCGATGAACAAACGGATATATGTCATGTCGATTGTGCACTATGGTGGTCTTTGGTTTGGGACACCGGTTAAGGGCAGGAATACTATGCAACAGGATGTAACATGCCCTGTTGATTAATTAGCTTCAGTGTCATGAGCTTAGCGCAACAGTATACACTTTTCATGCGATATTGTATCCGTTATAATAGTCGCATGTGCTTTGTACGTAAAGTTATATCTCTATAAACATGTCATTGATACCTTTTTTCTGATATTTACTCGTGCGTTTCAGTAAAACTTGGTGGTCCACATACTTGGATTGACGTTTTTGATTATTAACTGTTTTTCGTAATACATTTGAGTGCATGCTGTATTCTCTAAATGTTTTTGGTCCTCATATAATGTTTTACTTAAACCTATGAAATTCACTCATCTGTATGTTGACGTTTTAGCATGTTTTTCTTCAGCGTGCTTAGCTTTGGACTTCTTGATGTGCTATGTGGAGTCTTCGTGCAATATGATTACTTTTCAAGGACTTATCAAACTATCATCTCGTTGTTCTTTTGAAAAACCAAATTTATTGCTTCCGCTACCATTTTATTTATGGCTCCGCAAATGTCTTATTCTCTTTAAATCATATAAAACTTATCTTTACTTTTAACAATGCAATCGACGTTATGATTTCCAAAAACGTCTTTAGTGGTCGTTCCCTTGTGCCTTGGTGGTCGGCGTATGAAGACGTCACGCCTCGGACAAGTATTCCGTCCAGGCCCCGTCTGGGGGTTTGCAATGCTAGAGACTGGCACAGGTTTAGGTTAGAAAATCAAATTCAAAATTCAATACACAATAACCACAAAAAAGAAAATTAGATAGAGATAGAAAAGCTCGGTACAAGCCAATGAATAGAAAACTATTATTAGCCATTTAAATTCGATTCAAAATGATGTTTGTTTGTTTTTAGTGCATTAACTTTGCTCTATCTCAAGCGGCATATCCTTTCTTAGCTTCGGCGGAACACATCATCCTAAGACCTAGGACATGATAATCTGTCACAATTAATGAATTATCCTGCATAAGGCAGCCTTTGTTTAATTATTAATCATAGCTTAGATATTAAAGCAGTGGTGATCCTGTTAAAACCCTAGCCCAACGGGACTTTACCCACTGATTGTTTGACGGTGTTTTATATATTGGTAGTCCACTATTCCAATCTTCATCAGTAAACTAAGAGCATGATTGTTGAAACATAAATGGGCCACCTACCGTCCAACTAAGTCTCATCTAATTCAATGACAAAGACAGTACGTTATTTGTGATCCTACTTGGTCCCAGTATACGATACTTGATATGGAAGCTATCCAGTATCTAGATTACTTGGTCCGTATCACTAGATCCAGTTGAATGATAGGTGCGTATTATTCAAACATCATAACCAAGTATGAGGCGGATAAACTATTAAACAATCAAACGATTAAAATTTGAGATATCGATTTTAAAACAAATCCCAAAACATTGAACTTTCCTTTATGATCGGCTAATACCTTGACGGGTATTAGCCCACAACTTGTTAATTATACAAGCGTAATCAAACAATTAAAATCGAACGATTAAGAGAGTAAAAATTACATGATGTCTTCTATGGATTAGTGATCAATGCTTGACCTTGGTGGCTGATCTTCTCTTCTAAAATTCATCTTTAATGAGTATGGTATAAAGTAATTATGATATTGCACACTGAAAAACTCATTTTGAGTCTTTCTATTTCTTAGTGTCTGAAAAAGACTTGTTACGCTGATCGTATATCAATTAGTATATATATTACATATAGGTAAATCGGCAATCACTTTTAACCATGCGATAAACCTATCACAAATAAAAATAATGTCGGAAGTATCAAACTTTAAAGTAACCCCTTCAAGTCGTTTTCCGGGTGTATTTTGGTTTTTCGGACGATGGCGTGAAGTGAATTGAACTTCTGTTGATGTTTGTACATCGGGGATTTAAATGGATTAAGTTTTTGATTTGGATTCTAATTTTTTTACAAATATAATGCAAAAAACAAACACAAAAGAAAGCAACAATTTAAGCAAACACGAAAAACGTTAACGGGAATCTAAAAACGCAACCTAAAAACCTAAAACATCAAATTTTAACCCTAGAAATGCAAATTTAATTTTTAAAAGACCTAAATGATAAAAGAAAATTTTAGAAAAAAGAATTATATTTTTTTTATTTTTATTTAATTTATTTTGAATTAAAAATACTTTTAATCTAAAAATATTATTAAAAATACTAAACAATTTTATAAAAATTCTAAAAAATTACAGAAAAAACTCAGTTTCACTTAAAAGCCTTTAAGGTTTTAAGCTTAAGACAATTTAAGCTATTAGACCAAATAAGCTAACTTATAAACCTAATAAGCAATACCAGACCTAAACTAGACTTAATGAGCTAATAAGGACAGAAAATAAGCCATAGTAATAAGCTAAAGGGCAGAATAAGCAATAAGCAGTTTTAATATTTTTTTGGTTTTTGGCAGTTTTATAAAAGGACTAAGTAGCTACTTGCAAGCTTATAAATAAGCTAGTAAATAATAATTTGATTACTCAAAAAACTAAAACAGATTAAATATGAGGCCTAAAGAACTTATAAAAACAAAAAAAAATTTCCAAACTAAAAAAGTATCTATACTTTACTTGAATTGAAAAATCAAAGTGACTTTTGAACTTAATCAACTTGCATACCAAAACTGAATTGATCCAAAACTTTTTAGAAGCGATATTATAAGATTTATGTCCTCATTAACAGATGTACTATAAGCTAAAATGAAGCAAAGGAAAGGCACCTAAACATCAATTAAGCTAAGGCTCAAAATAAGCAGTTTGGCAAAAACATAACACCTCAGATTATAGAATTCATTAGCTAAAACCATAAAACTCAAATGTAGCTTATAAAAGCTTATGAAAACTGAACTTTAGACCTAATTTAAGCTTCTAGGCAGTTGCTTTCTTAATAAGGTTAATTTTTGAGCTCCAATCAGAATTTTCATCGGATAATAATGTCAATCTGCTTGTGCCCAATCAGATTTAGACTTTTTAAGGTTAAAATTAGTAAAGACCAGATGTTCAACTAAGTAAAATAAGGCTAATAAACAAATTTAAACTAATGATAAGCTCTTAATCATAAGCTAACCCAATAAGCAGTTTTAAGGCTTTTAGGACAGGTTTTTATCAAAAACAAAAACAAGTGAGATTTAAGCCATAACAGAGCACAAATTAACAATAAGCAACATAAATGAGCATATAAATGGTTACTAATAAGCCACAAATAAGCACTTTCAATATGTGACAGTAATAAGCTAAAAACTAAAAATGGAAACTTACTTTTTATTGAATAACTTAGAGAGTACAATTGCTTAGAAAGGTAAATTGCTTATATAAAAAGCTTAAAACAGAGAATTAGACATAAAGCAATAAAGTAAAATTCTGGAAAAGAAAGATGTGTTCCCTTCATTCTTGAAATCCTCCCCTATTTATATGGGAGTCTTGTTGTAAAAAAGAATCCGATAGCTGACGGTTAAGAACAACAACTTATACCATCTTCAACCCCTTCCAAAATTACTTTAGGAAAGCTTTAATCACCATTAAAACTCATTTTCAATACTTTTGACTTTCCTATAATACTTTACGCGTTTTCTTGTCCAATAGGGTGCCTTGAATGTGCCCACGTGGCACTGGCGTATGTCAGGAGTGTGGAGAAGTGTGTGAAACACGTTCGCATAAGTAGAGGAGTGGGTTGTGGCTCATTTTGGTCCTTCCTGCCATTTTTGGGGTTCAAAATTGGAGGATGCAGGGTAACGGGCGTTAAGTGGTAAAAGAGTAACGGGGTTAGGGTATAAGGACAAACGGTGGAAAGTGTTGAGGACTAACTGTGTTAGTCCTTGGGGACTAACGGTGTAAGGGTTTAAAAGAGTATGGTTAAGTGTTTGTTGGGCTTTTGGGCCGGGTTTAGGATTAAGAGGTTTTAGGCTCTTTATTGTTCAAGGTTCTTTTGAATAAATGGCATAATGGGCTGACTTGGCCCGTTAACTTGGGTCGGGTTGGCCCACTAATATGCATACGTCTTCGGCTTTGATTTTCCACGCTCTTTTCAATCTCGTGCTCGGTTTTGGCCTTGTTTTTGTCTTTTTTGTGAATATATGTTACCTGCATAGTAAATAAAACAAAAACAAGCTTATATTTGGCATTTTAAGTCTGTTTTTGGTCATTTAAACTATATTGTTCTTATTGGGAAAAAGGAGAAAAAAGGCTATGTGATTTAAGGCACATACTACGCTGTATCCAGCAAGGTCGATACGGCGTATTGGGCTGTATTCCTTGGAGTGCATGCTTCTTCTGAATTAATCATTGATTATCAATCCTAATTTGTACTTGATTAATTGTATCTTCGAATTGTTATCTGCATTGATTACAGCGTTGTCAGACAGAGTGCAATACGCCATACTTGGGAATTGGTTTCAAATCGCGTTTTCTTGTAAAGTCTTGACGTGCTACGCGATCTCTTTAGTTTGATATGGCCCCGTTATTGGTTATAAATTTAGCAAATCTTCAAAATGTTATATTTTTAGCTCCAATTTATGCGCCCTTCCTTTTAGCTTATCGTCACAAAAACACTCCTGAATTTCTGCTATTATCAACTTTTAAAAGCAATTAAGTACCAAATCATTTGCAATAATGATATAAAAGTGGGGAAATTAGATGGATAAATGTATAAATAAAGTGATGTTATTTGATGTCTTCAAAATATCCCCCACTTGAATCATACTTGTCCTCAGTTGACTTTTGAAAAAAGTTTCTAGTTTATTGAAAATGTTTCCTAACCGAAAGTTGTGGATTTTCCACTTAAGCATGTTTTTTTCATAATCACCTGTACATAACCAAGCTCTCGATGAAATAGGAAAGAAAACACGCAGATACTCAAATAATTCTAGGGTTGCAACCTTTTATTAGTACGCTCAATTGCTAAGGTCATTGATTAGCTTCGTATCATAGGCTTGGCAAGGATACACTTCTCCACCCGCAAAAGAGAGGAAGAACAAGTATAAGCTAAATTAGTTAAGAAGGCTTACGGTTGATTCATTCAATAGTCTTCTCACCATAAGTACAACACCAACAAATGCAGCCTGTATCGTACCTAACACGACGTATTTAATGACAGAATAGACATATTCAATCCGAAAACACATCCCTGTTCGTGTTTGTTTAACCAGCGGTTAGCGGATGATAAATGATATAGGGTAGGGAAGCTTCTAACTTTTCACCGAAAGTCGTCATCCAAACAAGGCAGCTGAGACATGATACATGCCGTAATGACAGAATAGACATGCATGCTCGAACAAGTCCTCGTTCGAGTAGACACTAAGGTTAGTTTAGGTTTATTAGGAATGGGAAGTAAAATGGCTGTATGTAAAATTCCAAAAAACAGATAGATTAAGCCAACATATTAATGGTACAATAGCTAGTAACTTTTCCCCTGACTTCCTTGACACAACGACTCGAACATATGGACAGGCGCCTCAAGCAGATCACAGAAATGAAAAAGACAACCATAATGATGGTGTCCATATATGTTCAACTTCCCTCGTTATAAATCCGCTCTTTACCATACTTTTACTATAAGTGTGTGATATCGGCCATTCTTACAAGATTTACATCGTTGATTTTTGTAATGTATCAATGAATATTCGATCCTTCTAAGTAATTTCTTCTGTATAAACTTCTTTTGAAACGACTATTTTTCTTCCTTCTTTTTTTCTTTTGCTTTTTTTAAACAATACATCATAAATCTCGGTTTAATTTCACCGTCTTCACCATCACAATTCATCCGGATAACTTTTCCTTTTAACACTTCTTCTTCAGAAACGAAACATAATCGTGAAAGTAGTAAAAGTTACGAGCTACATACTTTTCTTATTGCATTGTGCAATTTCCCGACCATTATAGAGATAGAAAAATTTCACTTTGACACAGGAAATACAAAACTTTACACGAAAGCAACTAGCAACATAGAAAAATAGGCTTAATCTACACGGTAGGAAAAGGTGTAACGAAATATATAATATGGTGTAGTTGTATACGAACAAGAAAGGAATGGTCAACGGTTTGTTAGGGGATTTTTACTCTAAAAATAAGAGTAATCAAGGGTTACACGGGATTTAACTAACAAGTGTGGTTAGTTATTTTTATGGACATGTTTTTAGGTATTTGGTTTAATCCTAGAAATTTATCAGTTGAACATGTTCTTCCATCTAAATCCATAGTAATAATCATGGTCGGTCGCGATGTGATATACCAGAACAAGTTCTTTACATGTCCATCTACATCACCGGACACCCTCATAATTTTTGTAAAATTTTAGTAGACGTTTCAGAAACGGAATAGGCTTAATTCTCCACAATAAGTATCACGGTTATAGTACGGTAGGTCAATGTAACTAGTGATTTTTTCAAAGACATGCTTGAAAAAAAAAATAAGTTTTGGCGTTTAAGCACTTTTAAGCTCGTAGTGTTATTTTGTAAACAGAAACATGTACGTTCTAATTCTCCATCCCCACTTAAATTAACAACAACAGTCTCATTGTATAGATAAAACACATTAAATAATTAGGGTAAAATAGAATTAGAACGGAAATCCCTGATGTTTTCTCGTGATAATTCTCCCAAGATGACTCCCTGAGCAAAAAAAGTGTGTTGTCTAGGGCTCAGCATGCCGGGATAGTTCAACCACATGGCTTTTTAAGCATATACCATATCATTGTTTCAAGCAAGGTCCTGTATAAGAGATTTAGATGACAGTGAATATTCTATTCGCTTACACATGGTACTAAGAAAACAATTAAACACACAAATGTACAAGGATCAATAGGCGTCGTAGCCCAAAACCCAGGATACGTGTCATTGTTCTGTAGATAATTAAATTACTAAAAATTAAAATATTAAGTTTTTAAAAACTAGTAACGTTCCCCAGGACTCTCTATACGCCGTATCTAGAGGGGTTTGATACGTCGTATTAAGTGTCTGGGAAGACAGACTTGTGCAACAAATAATTAAAATGCGAGAAACAATTAAAATGACCTAGTTATCTCTCGGGAAGCACTTTTGTTTCAGCTGGTCTTAAAGTTTGATGTTTTTCCAATTTAACCCCATCCTTATAAAACAACTTAGGGTCAAACGGGATGCCAAATGGCACATACAAATTCTTGATTAGGAAAATGAATGACATCCCATTGCTAAGATGATTACAAGTCATGATATTAACATTTAGATTTTTGATAAAAGTTTTAGTTTTGAAAAATTTATTAGATGTATCATGACTTGTTTCTAAAAGCTTATTTGACCCTTGTGTACCAACATTTATTACATTAGGCAATGGTATGATAGACATATCCCCCGAAGGTTGCTCAATATCGATTTTATTATTATCATTGTCCGTATCCGATTTTAGATCATCAGGATAAATCACGTTAAAAGGAAATTAATATTAAGTATAACGTTTTGTTCCTTTTAATCACATCTTGGACAATGACGTTTAATTATTAAATTTCATTCGATATGTGAGGACTTACAATCTATGTTCAGTTAAGAATTTGATTTAGAGTCTAGGAGCATTCTTTGTATATAAATTGGTGGAAATTCATCTTCAAAAATCTTTAAAGAAATCTAAATCATTAGAATAAACTAGACCTCTATGGTTCGGATCGATAGAAATGAAAGGCTATATCTCACTATCATTTTCCGAATCCGCTTTTCAATTGTCTGACATAAAGTATTTTATGGAAATGATTTTTCATCATATAAATTCCTGTATAATCTTCGTCGTCGGATTGTCAAACGATATTTAAAGTCAATTTATTGTCATTAAGAGGACTTAACGCTGGGTTCCTAGAGAGCGTTTCTCTAGATGTATCATCAAGGACTATAGTTGAGAATTCGGATTCAAAGTTTGTAAAGCAATCGTCCTCATCTTCACAATATTCCATCTTACCGTATGTGGCAGCTTGCCAATTAATAGTCTCACCACGACTAAGATCTTTTTCTTCTTGAAGTATGATGTATTCCTCCATAGTGATATTGAGGTTGTCCATTTTAACTTAATATAATTTGCCTATTATAAAAAATGTAAATCTTACACTTACTATCACATATTTGTCCTACACTTAGCAAGTTAAATCCTAAATTATCTACATGCTCTACATTACCAATTTTAAGCGAGCCATAAGAGATTGTACCTTTGCCAATGATGTTACCACGTAGATTACTACCAAAGATCACGTTGCCTCCATTGTATGCCTTGAAGGTTGAAAAGAGCTTTTGGTTGCTCGTCATGTATTTAGAGCATCTACTATCTTTTATCTACTCGTCGGGTTCCAAGTCAACTCCAAGGCATATCTCACTAGATGCTTGAGCCATGAGACATGTTTCGTCATTAGCCTTTTCGTCATGGCGTATGATGTGCTTTCGTGTAGGGTCAATTATTTGATTATCAAGTTTTAAATTTATATTTAGCCGACAAACCTAAAACAACACTTTAACGAGCAGTGTACCCGGTCAAGATGGAGTTCGTGTAAGTAGGGTGTCGAACACTAAGAGTGGAACATTAATCCTATATTCTATCAGTATTTTAATTAGTTTATTTACTGGTTAAACCTATGCTATGTACGTTGTCTAATGATATGGGGGTTTTCAGCCTGAGAGACTGGCACAGGTTTGGTGGAAACAAATATCAATTCAATACACAATAAACACGAAAGAAGAAGATTAGAAGATAGAAAAGCGGTACAAGCCAAATGATAAAAAACTGTATTAGCCATATTAAATCCGGTCCAATGCTGGTTTGTTTGTTTTAGTGCAATGATTTACTTATCTCGAAGCGACATATCATTCTTAAGACTTACGCGGGACATCATCCTAAGACCTAGACACGATTAATCCTGTCACAATTAACACATCCGCATAAAGCATCCTTTAGTTTAATTATAATCTATCTTAGAGAATTAAAGCAGTGGTGATCCTGTTAAAACCCTAGCCCAACGAGACTTTGCCCACTTATTGTTTGACGGGGTTTTATATACTGATAGTCCACCATTCCAATCTTTATTAGTTAATTAAGAGCATGATTGCTGAAACATAAACGGGTCACCTACCGGTCCAACTAAGCTCATAATCAAAAGACAAAGACAGAACATTATTTGTGATACTATTGGTCCAGTAATATGAAACACGATATGGAGAGCTATCCTGGTATCTAGATTACTTGGTCTGAATCATTAGATCCATATGATAGGTCGTATATTCAAACACATAAACAAGTATGAGGTGATAAACATAATTAAACAACAACAATAAATTAAGAAATTGATTTTGAAACAAACCAAACATTAAACTTTCATTAAGATGGCTAATACCCGAGGGTATTAGCACACAACCATTGTAATTATACAAGCGTAATCAAACAATGAAAATCGAATGATTAAGAGAGTATAAATTACACGGATTTTTATATGGATTCGTGATCAATGCTTGACCTTGGTGGCTGATCTTCTCTTCTAAGATTCGTCTTTAGTGAGTATGGTATAAATAATATGATATTGCACACTGAAAACTCATTTTTGAGTCTTCTATTTATAGTGTCTGAAAAAGACTCGATACGTCGTATCCAGCAAGGTCGATACGGCGTATTGGGCTGGATTCCTTGGAGTGCGCGCTACGTTCGTAATAAATCTTTGATATCCTTTCTAATTTACTTGATTTACTGTATCTTCGAATAGTTATCTTCATGGATACGGCGTATGTAGACAGCATGGATACGCCGTATTGGGAATTGGTCAAACGCGTTTTCTTGTGAAGTCTTGGCGCAGATACGCCGTATCTCTTAAGTTGGATACGGCGTATTGGTGAAATTTCAGCAATCTTCAAATGTCTTCGTTTTAGCTCCAAATTATGCGCCTTTTAGCTTGTCTTCACAAAACACTCCTGAATTACTGCATTTATCAACTTTAAAGCAATTAAGTACCAAATAATGCAATAATTATATAAAAGTGGGCAAAATAGATGGGATAAATGATATAATAAAGTGACGTTATTTGATGTCATCAAATATCCCCCCACTTGAATCCTACTTGTCCTCAAGTAGACTTTAGAAAAAGTTTCAGTTTATGAAAATGTGTCCCAACCGAAGTTGAGGATTTTCCGTTTAAGCATCGTTTTGTCCTAATCACCTGTACATAAGCGATCTCCTCATGAAATATGGAAATGAAAACACTCAGATCACACAACTAATCTAGGGTGTAACATTTAAGTAGTACGCTCAATTGCTCGGTCGTGATTAGCTTTGTATCATAGGCTTGGCAAGGATACACATCTCCACCGCTAAAGCTGAGGAAGAACAAGTCAAAAGCTAAATGGGGTTAAGAAGGCTTACGGTTAGTCATTCAACAGTCTTTCACCATAAGTACCACACCAACAAGGCAGATGTATCGTACATACACGACCGTAACGACGGAATAGACATATACAATCCGAACACATCCCTGTTTAGGATGAAGAATGATATAGGGTAGGGAGCTTCTAACTTTCACCGAAAGTCATCATCCAACAAGGCAGCTGAGACATGCATACATGGCCGTAACGACGGAATAGACATGCATGCTTGAACAAGTCCTCGTTCGAGTAGACACTAAGGTTAGTTGCTAGGAAAGGGAAGTAAAATGGGTGTTAAGTAAAATTCACAAAACAAATAGATTAAGCCAACAAATATGGTACGGTCGCTAGTAACTTTCCCCCGACCGTTCCATAACAGTCAACTTCCCTTACATCCCGCTCTTTACATACTTTTACATAAGTGGTGATATCGTCCACTTCTTACAAGACTTTACATCGTTGATTTTTGCAACGTATCAA
>BQNB010067446.1:0-31273 GCA_026074375.1 Tanacetum coccineum | reverse complement strand
AATTTATACACTAGTAGTCCACTTGTCCAACTATCCAATAGAATCAGAACGTTACTTGTTGAATTATCTAGGTCACCTGCTAGTCAACACGATCAATAAACCATTGGCAATATCCAATTAACTAGTTAAGCCCGAAGCGTATCCTAGACACAGACTTAGAAGGACAATATTTGTGATCCTATTATTCTATATGTATAAATTACTATATGGAGAGCTATCCCAGACTCTAGATCTACTTGGTCCGTATCACTAGATCCATTTGAATGATAGGTCGCATACAAAAGCGCGTAAACAAGTATAAATTGATAAACATAAACAAGCATTCAACGATAAATCAAGAAATCGAGATAAACAAATACCAAACATTCAGATCTTCATAATAATGGCTAATACCCGAAGGTATTAGCCTTCAAACATCATAATAAATACAAGAGCAATTATTTAGCCAAGGTAAACTAACCGAGTTAACGAATGTTACCAAAAACTAAAGTATTACTAAACTATATAGAATTACACGATGTCTCCTATGGAAATGATAACGTTGCTCGACCTCTTCTGCTCTTTTTCTCCTCTGAAAATCGACTTTTATGGTTTAGGTATCGAGAATATGATTTAGCACCCTTAAAACTCGTTTTTGAGTTTTCAATTTATAAGGTCTAGAAGTCGGTTCGATATGGCGTATCCAAGTATTGGATACGGTGTATTGGGGATTTCTTAGAGTAGGGACCATGCTTGATATCTTCCAGAATATTATATTGATTCCATAATTCCAATACGGCGTATTGGTCTTCTGGATACGGCGTATTGAGCTTTATTCCTCGTGGTCTTTGGTGAGTGCAGGCATAGATACGCCGTATCTTCCTTGATGGATACGGCGTATTGGTCTTTAGAATAGTAATCTTTAAAATATCTTCATTCAAGCTCCAAAATGCTCGCCTTTTGCTAACTTTCACCAAGTACTCCATAACTACTGCAATTCTCAAATATAAACGATTAAGTAACAATTCTTTGCAATAACTATACAAAATGGGTTAATAACATGGGATAAATGATGATATAAAATAGACGTTATTTGATGTCATCAGAGACGAATCCTAGTTCGTTTGGCAGCTTATTAGGACGATTTTTGGGCCTCAAAACCCTATTGTACCTCCTTCGATTCATGTTTTAATCAAGTAAGACTATCTTAATCATTCAATATGTCTTGTTGTTTGATTATTTATTGTTCTTGCTTTATCTTTAACATGCTTGGCTAAACCCCTTATTGTATTCATTTATGATTGTATGAAACCTAGAATGTAGATCTTAGTGGTGTTGCTTCTTATGATGAATATGCATGTTAGGCTTTAGAAAACCAGCTTTTGTCTGTATCGCTGTTGATATGTCTAGGGAAACATGATTGTGTAGAAAGGATACCATCGGGTAACAGTCTTCATACTACATTGCCCCTTATATGGTTGATCCACTTTTAATATATTTCAAATGCATTTAATATACTCTTGGAGGCCGGGTAATAGTCTTCATACTACCTTACTTTGTGTTGTGCCTCAACGAAATATTAAATAGACGGCGGGTTCGTGTAATTTGTTCATGACTTAGAAAATAATTACATAGATCATCACAAGTGTGACAAAACAACAACACTAGGAGAAGCAATCTAGGGAGTAATACATGATTAAATGAATACAATCTTTTTATTATATTGTTATCACCACTAACGTAGTTTATTATTTAGTTTAATAGCTAAAACCAAACCAACCTCTCAAACATATGATTTTACTGCTTTCTTATAAATATAAAAATACAAAAATAATCTTCTCTCAACCCCTTAGAATTCTGTTAGTTTGTGATCAAGCCTTCCCAACCTATTCCCCTAGAGAACGATAACAACCCCTGAGTCTTGCCTATACTACTACTACAACGGTTAGGTACTCTGCCTAGGGAGTTGTAAAACTTCTTGTAGAATTCCCTTACGACAACCGCAATAAAGTGATAATGGTACTGAGTTTGTTAATCATAAGTTTTCTACATTCTGTGAAAATAATGGCATAATACATCAAACATCTTGTGCTTACACCCCACAACATAATGGGATCGTGGAAAGGAAAAATAGGTGTTGGTTCAAAATGATGACTAAGATCTCCTTTGTATTTTGATGATGAAAATATATATTATGAGACACTTAAAATCATTATCGAAAGCTTGAAAGATAGGAACACGCCGTATATGTGCGTTAGAAGAGAATCAAGTGAAGAAACAAAGCCAAAAGAAGAACTCAAGTTTATATTATGACCAAAGAGGATGCTTTAGTATTTTGGTCATAACTCCTTCATCCGGACTCTGATATAGTTGATTTAACATGCCACGGAAAGGGAAAAAGAAGATCTACAACTTGAGCAAAGAATCAACATCTGGATCTTGGCGTGTTGAGCACGCGTCACTCGCGGCTTCTGTTTTTACAAAAGTTGTTTTGTCGGCTTTCCTCTTACCCGACACATGTGAAAACTTCAATAAAGGTATGTATATGATATTTGATCATTTAGGAACACTCCAAATGAGGTTTATACTTAGAGAGAAGCAAAAACAAATCCTCCCATTTTTCAACAAAATGCCAACTCAAATCTTTTATCAAACGCCTCTAGCCAAGGCTGAAACTTCTTTCTAAACCTAGTATGAACTTATTTTCAACATACCATCAAACGAAAGTATTCATTTGACCTTAATCCGGATTTACGTTGTTCCTAATCACGTAACGAGTTTTACTCCCTTATTGGTCAAACTAAGTCAAAGGTCACTTTGTGTAGACGCATCCTTTCCCGTTATGGGATATGCTTTACTTGAGATGCAAAGCACTTAGCTTGTTTACATCAATATGATTAGTGATCACATCCAGTGTTGATTATCTTGGATTAAAGTCCAAGTGACTAATTGAGTTTGTGGTATTTGGAGGTTAATCATACTTTGAGTTTTTCTTACCTCCTTACTTATAAATGTTTTACAAACTACCACATTCCTTCATACACTACTTCTATACCACACTCCCTACAACACGTTACTTCTAATCAATTGTTAATCTCTTTTCCAACAAATGATTAAACACTCCTTCTACACAATCCTACAACACATCCTCTTAAGCATTTGTCAAACCCTTATTACCCAACAAATGATATTATCTTCCACGCACTCCAAACACTCCTTTCCTAAAACATTCCATAATCACAAATGCCCACTATTTTCTCTCTTATTGGCTATGTGATTATAAACCCAAATCAATCTTTTGATTTCACTCTAATCATCATCAATTTCACAATTCTCATCTTCAAACCATCTCCAACCTTAAACTCTTCTTCACTCAAACCTTCCCCAAATAATACCTACATGGGGAAACTTACATTCTCTTACACCATTATACCTTGTGTACTTCTTGTCCCTAACATTTCAACATAGGCTCCTCCACATCACATCAAAACATTCCCTACCACATATCTCATATTCGTCTTCTTCTTTACAAACCAATTTGAATTTCACAAACACACACACATACACACATTCTTTAATCTCAGTCCTAGATCATACCACTTCATCAATACAACTTACCTCACTCTTTTCTCCTCCCTTGGATTGAAATTCAAATAACAAACAAACACACTTCTCTATCTACCCTTGGTTATGTCACTTCACCTATCCAACTTACCATTCACCATCGCATCTTAACCCTTCATGTTAAACATAATCAAGAGGCTCCTTTCCATCCCATCACCATCACATCATGCCAACTCATGATAACTCACATACAACCCATCCTTATCTCTTCCTCTTATCCAACATGTGCTTAATACATTTTGAAATTCAAATTTCAAATCTCCCCTTATAACATCCACCATTTCTCTCCAAGTTAAGAATATTCCAAGAATGTTTCCTTGTACCTTAACTAGCCTCTCAAACCATTAGTTAGATCCTAACTAAGGTAGTTACATTAGAGGAATACCCAAAATACCCTTGTCTGATAGTTCTTTTCTCTCTTTTTGATATCGAACAAACAAAAGGCTTTTAAATAAATCACAAATGCTTTTATCAAATAGCTATTTGAGTTGGTTGACTTTGAGTATAAGAATGATTGAAAGGTCGTAGCATGAAGTACAATTAGGAGGTTTAAATCATACAAACCATTCAAATCCAATCCACAACAATGCCATTCACACGATTATGAGACGTCTCTATCGCAGAACTACTCTAATTGATCACTAAGCCATGGAGCATACCACAATCCACTCTAATTGATCACTAAGCCATGGAGCACATCACCATAACAACCACTCAATTGATCACTAAGCTTGGAGCGTATCACATCACAAACATGTAGCATATATCATATAATAGCCACATAAAGTCCATGCATTCACTTTAAACACATTATCACAGTAATCGAAACATTTCCATACTAGCATCATTTCCATCCCAAGTTTAAAATGAAGTAAAGTGGGGACTATGGAAACTCACCTTAGCTTAGCTTACTCCATAAAAGTTTCAAGAAGCTTCTCAAAGATCTAAACAACAAAACTTATGGATATTAACATAACTTTGGTCACCACCTCCTATAAGGTGTAACCCTCAACTTTGTTGGATTCTAAGCAATCTTTCATTGTTCTAAACTATTTTGTGCCTTTTTAATTCTTACATAAACTAGCTTACACTTTCAATTTTTCGAGATTTGAGCAGATTTTAGACTTCTTGCACGCCCTAAAACGCACCACTTATACATCTTTATAATTTTTGGCAAAATTCCACAGGTTCCTAATATGACTTATGAACCTCCAATTACTCCTCCAAAGTTCATACTTGATGCGGTTTCAACTTTTAGTCAAACTCAAGACATTGACTTTCATTAATTTTATTTAAGTTAGACAATAAATTATGATTAGGAAAGTATTTAATTTTATTCGTTTATAAAATTTCAGGGAAAAGGAAAGGTCTACTCAATCTCATAAATTAGTTTAGGAATGTATTCAATCTCTATTCAGTTATAATTTAGAGAAAAAAGAAAGGGTTCTCTAGTTTTTTTTTCTATTATTTATTAGGGTCGTTTCTTGTGTTTTTTGATATATCTTTGAGTTTTAATAATAAAAGCTTTTGCTTTTGTTCTTGGCGGTGTTGCATAAGTTCTTTTAATAATCGGTATTCGTTTGATTCAGACGATGTTTGGAGTTGCCTGATTATCGGTATTCATTTGAATCAATGATAGTTGGAAGATTGTTTCTGGTATTCGTTGGAATCAACAGATTCAATTTGTGTGTTATTTTATTTTCACTACATCAGTTGGTATCAAGAGCCGAAGTTCCTGATTATGTTTCCAAGGAGAAGTGATGGCGAAGAGTCAGAATATCCTTTCTTTGAGGGTGATGGTTCATCTTTTAATGAATGGAGAGATTATGGTATGGCGGGTGACGATTATGAAGGGCCTCCAGTATTTGATGATGATCAATATGAAGAAGAATCGATGTCAGTTTGTGATACCGATATTGAAGATGTCATTGAGGAAGAAGAAGGATTTGTCGGAAAAGGAGGATTTGGTGGGGAAGAAGACAACATCGAAGACGTCGTAGTTGTGGCTAATGATCTTTGTTCTTCAATGATCCAAACTACTTTAAATGTTGATTTTGAGGAAGACATCAATACAAAATCACATGAGTTGATGTCGTTTGGAAAAAGTATTATTATCAAGGTTAGCCAAAGTTCATTCAAATTTCTGATTCGTAAAAAATATCAAGAATGGTATTTGAAAGCTGCACCCATGGTCGATAAGTTCGGTTTTAAGACGATCAAGGTTCGAGGTCGAGTCATTATAAAGAAAGGGAATTTGATGCAAGAGATACAAATTTGGATGCTACGAGTACAAGGAACGAGTGAGGCAAAACTCATTTGAGGCGAGTTTTTTTTAAGTGGGGGTGAATGATTGCGGTTTTCAAATTGTTAGTCAACTCATGTCATTGACTTCTTTAATAATTTTATTGAAGTTAGACAATATAAATTATGATTTGGAAAGTATTTTAAATTTTATTCAGTTATAAATTTTAGGGAAAAGGAAAGGTATATCAATCATAAATTTTGTGATGTAGGAAAGTATTCAATTTCTAATCAGTTATAAATTTAGGGAAAAAGAAAGGTCTCTAATTTTTCTATAAATATTAGGTCTTTTCTTTGTATTAGGATATATCTTTGAGTTTTAATAATAAAAGCTTTGCTTTGTTCTTGGCGGTTTGCTAAGATTCTCTTAATAATCGGTATTCGTTTGAATCAACGATTGTTGGAGTTTGCCTGATTATTGGTATTCTTTTGAATCAACGATAGTTGAAAGATTGTTTATGGTATTCGTTGGAATCAACAGATTTAATTTGTGTGTTATTTTATTTTCACTACATCAATACTCCTTTTTAAATACCCTTTAGAAAATCATAACACCAAGTATCCAAAATTTGAATAATAACAGACACCCTAAAAGTTTGATATTAGCTGACCATTTTAAACACCACCCCATACTTAGCCAAAAATCAGAGGTCACACACAATATATGAAGTTACTTCCATGTGAAAATTAGCCCTTGAAAAGGTGTCCAGGTATTTTTAGAAAAATCAAAACCCTAACTGAAACCCGTCAAAAAATTCACTGTTTTGCACACTTATCTTATAAAAACCATTTGACAACCTTCTTCGCATAAAAACATTGGGGCGGATTTTTATGGAAACGAAGACTCAGTAGTACTACAATTTTAAAAATTGATTCACTACCCTATCATTTTCCATCCATGGAGAAAATCGTTCGGTGAACACAGCCCTTCCCTAATTCTGCCACCCTAATTCAAGTTTTTTCTTGAAAACCCTAGCATGCAATTTTGCATGATTACTGACCAATATTCAACCCTAATCATAATTAAACCCTATATTAATCATCCCACTATGATCTGTATTTTTATAAACCAAATCCATTCATAATAATTTACTGAATTGAAAGATTTTAAAAGTGGTTACATATTTTATTACTTTGATTACAAACCTAAACAACACTCTTGATTGATCTTGGACCTAGCTCTTGAAATTGATCTTCCTAGGGTTTTTGGGAAGGTGGATCTCACGGCACACACAACAAGGGAAGAAAAGAAAAAAAAATGAGGTCTAGGTTTTATTTATACTAGCCTAATCCTAATTCAACTAGAGTTGTTATCTAGTAAAACTTCTCTTTTTTTCCTTTTTCTTTTGTGTCGTCTAAAACAAACCGCCCCCTTCATATTTTTAATTAACTAATTTACTATATTACCTTAAGTTTTTTACAAAAGTCTAAGCTAATTTGATTAATCCTTTTTACTTAAACGCCACTAACTAACCTTTCTAAAAATAACTTTCGTTTCACCAAACCGCTTTCTATTTTTAGAAAGTTTGCCACCAACTTCCAAATTTCACCCACTTATCTCATTTCTAAAATGCCACAATCATCATAAACACTTATCACTTAATCATCCAACTTTTGACGTAGCATTACATGCAATACGACAATCCCTTCCTTTATCACTAGACGTAAACAAAAGGAATACTCACAATCTAACACAAACATACTCAAAATGAGATGCCCATACACCTCAAAATGATATCATGCACATACTTAAATAACTTAGCAAACATAAAAAATCACATGAGCACTCATTTAGGACACTTTTAATAAACTCTTATGACGTATACTTAGGGGTATAACTAACCTGCTCAACCTCGGTTGTCACAGTATCCCTCATTTATGGAAATCACGTCCGAGATGTAATTAGCCGTTCATCAGCTACGATCAACAAAAACTGAGGATATCTTAGACTTCATAAAATATTGCGCGCCCCAAGTAAAATCAGGACCACACTATGAATCTAACGAACTTACACAAGTGATATTCTTGCTACGCTTTAAACTCTAAAATTCACGGTCCAAAATTTCTCCAGGTTTCTCGATTTTAAAACGAGGAGTTTGTCAACCTTAATTTAATTCAATGGCACATGCAGGCTGCTTATGCCTAATACTTCTATAGAGTTGACACGTGGTACGTGTCATGTACCACCACTCAACCTCCTCTGCGGAAACCTTTACGTATGAGCTACATGGCCCTAATACCTCGGAGATAACTTACCCTTCTTCCCCATATATGACCACGCCCTTACAAAGCGACACTTTTAGCATCACACGTTCTCCACCTCAAATTCTAACGCGTTTACGCCTGTTGTCAGCATAGATCTTTTGACGATCTCTCTCGCCGCTTGGAGCCTTCTTTTATTGCTACTTTCTTTATCGCGTCTCATGCACCAATTCAGGTCCAATCAAACTACCTTCCCCAATTTCTGCCCATAACACAGGTGACCTACATTTTCTTCCATATAGTGCTTCGAACGGAGCGCACCGAATGCTAGTGTGATAGCTGTTGTTACAAGAGAACTCAGCTAACAGTAGGTGGACATCCCAACTGCCAGCCCAAATGTCTATCAACACACACCCCTTGCATGTCTCTCTAACATTCTGAATCGTATCGTCATCTGTCCATATGTTGAGGGTGATAAGCTGTGCTCATATCCATTCGTATTCTAAAGCTTTCTGAAAATGTTTGCCAGAGACGTGATGTAAACCGTGCATCACGATCTGAAATGATCGACACCGGCACTCCATGACGCACGACAATTTTATCGGTGTATAACCTCGCCAATTTCTCCGTACTATAATCTTTACGTATTGCCAGAAAATGTGCTGATTTGGTCAATCTATCAACCACCACCCATATTTCATCGTGTCCATTCCTTGTTCTAGGTGTTTTGTGATGAGAGTTCCATGGGGGTGTTATTTTCCCACTTCCATTCTGGTATCTCTGGTTGTTATAATAAGCCGAGGCTTTGATGCTCAGCTTTCACCTTTGCACAAGTTAAACATTTGCTAACATAGGTAGCAATATCCCTCTTCATACCCGGCTACCGGGGTTTTTTTTTTTTTTTATTTTTTTTTACACATTTTTGTCTCGAAGTTCGTAGTAATTTTATCTGCTGGAGGTACAGATATCTGGACTTATTGTGCCTCATCCATAAATTACTGTTCTCACACCTACCTTACCAACAGAATACCCTATTTCGATTCATGAAGTACAAACTTCTTCCTTTCCATCTGTTGATCTAACCCATGTAACCTTTCATTCATTACATTCTCTTGATCAAATGCCTCACTCTGAGCTGCCAATATAATTCCTTTCACTCCAGAATGAATAGTCATTGCCATCGCCCGAACTCGTTTAGGTTTTACCCTTTCCTTCCTACTTAGTGCATCCGCCACCACATTCGCTTTACCCGGGTGATATTGAATTTCAACACTATAATCACTATTCTACTCGATCATCTTTTTTACGCATGTTCAGCTCCTTCTGATCAAATATATGTTGGAGGCTCTTGTGATCTGTGTAAATAACACTTTTCGTACCATATAAATAATGTCTCCAAAATTTTAAAGCAAACACCACTGCCCCTAACTCAAGATCATGTGTAGTATAGTTCTTCTTGTAAATTTCCAATTGCCGCGAGGCATACACAATCACCTTATTTCTTCATACGAGTACACTTTCTAATCCTTGATTTGACGCATCACAGTAAACCACAACATCTTCTGATCCATCAAGCAATTGATAATATTGTTGCTGAATTTTAATCAACCTCATGCTACTGAATCTCTTAAACTATAAAAAAAATTACAAAGTTGTTTTCACCCCTAGAAAGCCACTTTAAGTCTATTTTTTATTAACATTTGGCCAATCCAATCATCCCATTTCAATCAAACGGGAATAAATTTTTTATAATTCATACTCCAACAGAAAGTTTTTTGAATTTCGAAAGCTTACGATTTTGGCAATATATCCTATTCCACAATAGCAGTCAAGTTTGATTCCAAGTTGGAGGGTTAAAGCTTATGATGTCTATTTGTTAACCTTGCTTTAAAACTTTGCCCTCTACTACCAAAAACTGGAGCAAGACATGTTTTCCAAACAGCTGCTCTAGTTTGGTCCGACAAAAGTTTTAATATAACATAACTCCTTCATTACGAAATCGTTACAAGATATCCAACTCACCGTATGAAGCTAAGACTCATCTAACCCAAATATGAAATTTACTCAGTAGCTATAGACAAAATTTATGGAACAAGATCTGTTTATCTGCTGTCCTAAAACAGTCTATATTTTATACCTATAACTCGATCGCCATCACTTGCAATTCCACATTGTATTTACAAACGAATGGCTACAATACATTGAAGTATTTATCTAAACACCTATCTCACATCACTTACCACCATCAATTCAAAAATACCACACCTTGTCCTGACTTTCATGCTCATAAGAACCTTAAATCAATAACATACATTATCATAAAATCACAACAAGGCAACACCTCACTCATACTTTTGATTCTTCCGTGTCAATGTAGTAAGAAGTTTAGCAATCTTGGAAAATTTACCCTTGACAAGCAACTACTCATTCCGCTACTCATTCTTTAACATTTCCAAAACTAATTTCAAATGAACTTCATGATCCTCCTAATACTTCTAGTAGATCAAGATATCCTTGATAAATCCATAACAAACTTTTCTAATAAACTTGCACACCCGTTCATTTTTAGTACATGAAAACCGCTGGTGTTTTCATCAATCCTAAAGGCATAATTGTAATCCCGAAGTGTCCATACCACGCTCTAAGTACAATATTTGAAATATCCTCTTCACGCACTCTCAACAGATAATAACCAGATCAAGGTCTAACTTGGAGAAATAACGCGATCCTTGCAACAATCTAACAAGTCGTTGATCCCGGGGAGGATTTATTAATGGTCTAATTGTCTTAACTCTCGAATAGTCCATTAACATACAAGTAAACCGTCCTTTTATCCCAACTTAACAACACGCGAACGCCCCACGAAGAGTGACTTAGCCGAATAGAGTGCATTTTTAACCAAGGTCTAAGGGTTACGAACTAATGAGTAGGGTAGAAACGGATATCAAATGAAAGGGTAGAAACGTATAAGGGATTTCACAGACGCAAATAGATGCAAACCGAAATTCATGAGAAACCTTTAAAAGAAAAAGGGTGGAATAAACGTACCGACAGAAAATGCAACCGAAAGGATCAACAATTGGCTCCGGACAACCACAACACTTAACAATTGGACCATACCCATCAAATGAGAGATAGAATTCATATAACGATAATTGACTTTACTCGAAAGAACCAACAAAATACTGTTAATAACAATTTGTTTTAAAAAAAAAATAAAGAAAGTCGTCTAAAATAAAGAAAATTGATTTTAAATCTCGAAATCGTCTTGAATATAATCTTTATAAAAATCTATTTTAAACATGGTTATTATAGGAAAATCATGGACTTCTAACATGTTTAGAAAAATTTAGATTTATCAAGCATAAATAAGTAATTTCAGATTTTATTTGTAATAATCATTTTAGACATATCTTACTCATAAATGTTATTTTAGACCTGAATTTCATAGTTATATAGAGACGTTAACATTAACCAGTGTCATGAGTTTCATACAATGAATAAAATAAAATTATCATTTCTCCAAACTCTTTCAAGATATACTTCCAAAAGATTTTACTTTTAAAATGCGTAGCATTAAACAAAAGACGTTGTAATACCAAAAAGGATAACGAAATACCGTAAGGCTTTAACACAACCTATTATCTTAAAAGAGAAAATATACCAAAACCAATAATCAGAACAACAGTCAAATCGAACACGCACCCGTTCAACTCATGCAAAGACCTGCAACCAAGAGAAGACTAAAGACTCGTCAGTACTAACGATCAAAATGAAAACCATAGAAAAACATCGGTACTAACATGTCGTAAACATGTTACTAACCAAAGGATTGTATTAATAAAAAGGGATCACATATCCGTACTACATTTGTAACGAACCAAGAACTCCTAAAAAAAATACTGATTTCATATGAGAAATCAAAGCAACGGAATAACCGAAGAAAAGTACCAATATCGCCAAGCAAATCCAAAAACAACCTATATATATCAAGACACCAAATGGAAAAGATAATTCATTATGTACTGACATGGCACGACAAGGAATGCCAAGATGCGAGTAAGATCTCGAACGCATAAAAATCAAGCGAACGAACCACTTAATAATCATGATAGTAGAAATAAGAGGTATCCGGGATATCCATAAATATATATAGAAGGGAAACCTATTGACTACTTAACAAAGCCCAACAAAATCACTATTAGCTAGAGAAGATTCTTCTAACTTATACAACATACATGCCATAAAACACATATATCACAACTTTCATATTTTACATCTAACAAATAAAATCGATCAAAGCAATTATGGGTTACATGTCTACGTGTGTGATACCTTTATAATTATGTGGCCACCATAATATATAAGAGCATCCTTTCACACGGTGTATCACTGCAAGACTACACATCTCGATGATAACACTATATAAGCACATATACCACCTTGCGCATCTTAAACTACTCCCACATATACTTAAGATATGATGCATCAACAACGAAACACTTACGTATATAAAGAATAAATCAAAAACAACATAAAGGAAGAAATTCTGCAGCACCTCCAAAATACGAACTATCCAAAAGAAATAATCAATAACAGCAGTGACGAGGCAACAAGGAAGGAATAACTTTGTTGGGCCTTGCTTGGTTTTGATCTTCCTTCGCAAGCGTCACCGACTCTGCGGGGTTCTAGAAAATACTCGTGCATCCTGTTAGTTACTAAATGATCATATCATATTATGCTCTCCTACGAGGACTCCTAGGTTATAGTCTAGGCTTAATCACCTACTTCTCTATAACCATCAGCTCTGATACCAATCTGTCACACCCCGCCAAGGCGGAAGCACGAGGTGCAACTTTATGGATATCATTACAACACAATGGCGTCTACTTATAGAGATTCTAAAAAGGAAGAAAAATAATATAGGGGACAGATGTGTCATCAACAATACCCAAACACAAGTAAAGGACGTCTTGCATTATTATGTAATGTCTTTACACGCATTGCATAAAGCAAACAAAAGTTTAAATCAAATCCCAGACTTAATTATCCAGCAGAACATAAGTCTAAATAAAATTAGAAGAACTCCACAAGCAATCTAAGGTCTCTCAAGCAACTTCCCTTGCCTTCATTAGTCTCAACTGATTACTTGAAAATGATGCTCAAAAACGTTCAAATAAAGTTGGTGAGACTCATAGGTTTAAGACACGATTATAAATCCTATTGAATCATTTTATGTGATAAATGTAAAACTGCATGACAATAATGGACATAACCATATAAGCTATTCATAAACCATTTCAAATCCAATCTACAACAAATGCCATTCTCACGATATGTACGTCTCTATCGCAGAACTACTCTATGATCACTATCCATGAAGAATACCACAAATCTAATACACCATTGATCACTAAGCATGGAGCTATACCACAAAACACACTCCAAATTGATCACTAAGTCATGGAGGCGTTTCACATCACAAACTGTAGCATATGTCATATAATAGCCACATAAAGTCCATGCATCACTTTAAACCACTTATCACTGTAATCCAAACATTTCCCTACTAGCATCATTTCCATCCCAAGTTTAAAACGAAGTAAAAGTGGGACTATGAAACTTACCTTAGCTTAGCTTAATCCAAAAAGTTTCCAAGAAGCTTCACAAAGATCTAAACAACAAAATTTATGGATATTAACATCACTTTGGTCACCACTCCAATAAGGGTACCACTCATCTATGATGGATTTCTAAGTGATCTATCAATGGTCTAACTGCATTTTGTCTCTTTTTCAATTCTGTACATAACTTAAGATTACACTTTATTTCTACACTTTTAATTTTCTGGATTTGAGCAGAATTTTAGACTCACTTGCACGCCCTAAACGCACCACTTATACATCTTTATAATTTTTGGCAAAATTCCACAGGTTCTAATTATGACTTATGAACCTCCAATTACTCCACCAAAAGTTCATTATCTTTTTAAATACCCTTTAGAAAATCATAACACATGTATTCCAAATTTGACTAATAACAGACACCTTAAAAGTTTGATATTAGCTGACCATTTTAATCACCACCCCATACTTAGACAAAAATCAGAGGTCACACACAATATATATATGAACTTACTTCCACGTGAAAATTAGCCCTTGAAAAGGTGTCTAGGTATTTTTAGAAAAATCAAAACCCTAACTGAAACCCGTCAGAAAATTCACTGTTTTGTACACTTATCTTATAAAAACCATTTGACAACCTTCCCGACCATAAAAACTCTTGGGGCTGGATTTTCTAGAAATAAGACTCAAAGTACTACAATTTAAAAAAAAGAATCACTTCAATATTATTCTCAATCATGGATAAAATCGTTCGTGAACACAGCCCTAATTCTGCTCAACCCTAATTCAAGATTTCATGAAAACCCTAACATGCAATTTGCTTGATTATGACCCAAAATCAACCCTAATCATAATTACAATCCTAATTAATCATTATGATTTGTATTTTTATAAAACCCTAATCCATCATAATTAATGTTATTGAATTGAAAGATTTAAAGAGGTTTTATATATTTTACCTTTGAATTAAAGCACCTTAAACAACACTCATGATTGATCTTGGACCTAGCTCTTGAAATTGATCTTCCTAGGGTTTTTGGGGAGGTGGATCTCACAGCACACACAACAATGGAAGAAAAGAAAAAAAATGAGGTATAGGTTTTATTTATACTAGCCTAATCCTAATTCAACTAGAGTTGTTATCTAGTAAAACTTCTCTTTTTTTTCCTTTTTCTTTTGTGTCGTCTAAAAAACCGCCCCTTTCATTTATTTCTATATATATATATTTATATGTATATAAAATATTTTTTAATTACCTAATTTACTATGTTACCTTAAGTTTTTTACAAAGCTCAAGCTTATTTGATTAAACATTTTTTCTTTACGCCACTTACTAACCTTTCTAAAAATAACTTTCGTTTCACCAAACCGCTTTCTATTTTTAGAAAGTTTGCCACCAACTTCCAAATTTCACCCACTTATCTCATTTCTAAAATGCCACAATCATCATAAACACTTATCACTTAATCATCCAACTTTTGACGTAGCAAATGCAATACGCCAATCCTTTCCTTTATCACTAGACGTGAACAAAAGGAATACTCACAATCTAACACAAGCATACTTAAAATGAGATGCCCATACACCTCAAAATGATATCATGCACATACTTAACTCACTTAGCAAACATAAAATCACATAGCACACACTTAGACACATATAATAAACTCTTAGCCGTAACTAATGGTATAAACTAACCTGCTCAACCTCGGTTGTCACATCACTTTCCACTCCTCATTTGGATTGAATTTGAATCTTGAACAAACGCACTTCTCTCTCACAAACAAACACACTTCACTATCTAAACTAACACACCTCTCTTTCTACCATTGATGTTGCCATCTCACCTATCTAACTTACCTCTCTTCATCTCATCCACACCCTCCATTTTAAACTAAGATCAATAGGCTCCTTTTCATCACATCATGCCAACTCATGACACTTATTCTCTCGTATCCAACATGTGCTCAAAAAATTTGAATTTCAAATTTCAAATCCCCCCCTTTCTTTTCGAGTTAAGAATATTCTAGGAATATTCTCTGGTACTCTAACTAGCTTCTTTAAACCTTTAGTTGGATCTCAACTAAGCTAGTTACATCTTTGAGGAATACCCAAACTACCCTTTTTGATAGTTCTTTTCTCTCTTTAAAATATCAGATAAGTAAAAGGCTTTAAATACTTCACAAATGCTTTTATCAAATAGCTATTTGAGTTGGTTGACCTTGAGTATAAGAATGATTGAAAGGTCATAGCGTGAAGTACAATTGAGGGTTTAACAAGAGCAGGTAATTAAAATCCAAGAACCCAAATAATGGTTTCAGATCTCTGGCGCGTTGGGCCATGCAATTGAAATCGCGGACCAAACGCGCCCACACATGGAAAACATTTTAACCACATTTGGGTTCTTTGGCCTATAAATTAACACGGCTTTGCCTTTGTATTCCGATCTATTGCAAACATTTTTTCCTCTCTTTTTTCTTCTCTAATCCTCTAAGTCTAACACCTTTTGTGTTCTTATTCTTCTCTTCTATCATCTATTGAAGAACACATCTCTGCAAAAGAGCTACACAAGTACCTAACACACTTATGTGTTATAAGTCGAGGGTCTTCTTTCTCATACCCTTTCTATTAGAATCGAGTCTCTAGGTTAGGTTAGGACTTGGTTCATCTATCTATCTTTCATTCAATCGAGTTGTAAGGGAAGTCTTGTATTCGAGGGATCAAGCCTAGATCATTGGGGATCTAGTTGAGGTTTAGAAAGCTTTTAAGGGAAGTCTTTGGTGGTTATAGGTTACGTCGAATCACAGGTTCTTAGGGGTCGATTCCGAGGGCGGAATATCATAGGTAATAACTCTTCTTTGTGAGTGTCGATCTTTGTGCATATCGGTGAAGTTAAATTGTAATACGGTCTATAGTCCACCATAAGGATTATACTAGGAATAGTATAGGTGTCGTGGATTCGCAACTGGACGTACGAAAGGACTAAACCCCCCTTCCGAACCAGTAATAAGATTGCAACTAATGTTAGCCGTTCAAAAAAATAAGATTGCAACTAATCATGTTTTCCATGAGAGAACAAAACATCTTCAAATTGATCTACACTTTGTAAGAGATAAAATTATTTCAGGAGTTATTGAAACAAAAAAAATCTTCTGTTGATCAAACAACAGATGTTTTGACAAAAGGCTTGGATAAAAATCAACATGATAAACTGGTTTTAAAAATGGGAATGTTTGATGTTTTTTAGGTTAGAGTTAAGGGGGTTTTAAAATTAACTCATAACAATAAGTCCACGGGGACTCATATTATCTTTTATCTATTCTTGTTTTGTAGTATGTTTTAGTTTGGGCAGCTTTTAGCAGAATGGAAATTCTCCAAGGGTTAAATGTGTCAAGCTGGCAAAAGATTTTGGAAGCTGCTATATAAGCCCTTCCCAAGCCTCAGAATTCTCAAAACTCTGCCTTCGTTTTCTCTCTCTACTCTCTCATAGTTCTCTCTTTAAAAATCTATGTAACCCTAGTTTGTTTGATATTGATTTGTAATATAACTATTGATATTTTAGTTAATAGAATCACACCAGAGTAGCTGTGGTGATTAGTGATTGTTTTTTATTGAGATAAGTTATCTTGATCTTAAGGGTTTGTAACATTGATTTATTTGATCTTGAATTGAAGTTCAAGATTTGATTGTGGTTGATTTTGATAAATTTTACACAAGTACATACTTTATTTGTGATAAAGAAATTCCTTGAGTTGTTCTTACTACTTCGATGCCTAAGAAGTATTTTAGTTCTCCTAGGTCCTTCGTTTCAAATTCACAAGCTAAACGTTGTTGTAGAAGTTTCATTTCTTCCATATCATCTCCTGTAAAGACCATATCATCAACATATACAATAAGAGCTAGCGCGCAGTTACTTTTCCTACTTTGTGTTTTATAAATAAAGTATGATCATCACCATTTTGTGTATAACCAAAAGATTTCATTATCGATGAAAACTTTCTGAACCAAACTCATGGTGATTGTTTGAGCTCATACAACGACTTTTTAAGCAACAAACTTTACTTGTTGACCCGAGCTCCATGCTTGGTCAAATTGTTTTTGAGGCCATTATCTATTTGCTACAGTAGAGATAAGAATACGGATTTTATTCAACTTAGCTACCGGTGCAAACGTCTCCTGGTAATCAACTCCATATTTTTGTGTATACCCTTTTGCAACCAACCTTGCTTTATATCTTTCAATGTTTCCATTCGGTTTGAGTTTTAAGGTATACACCCACCTACATCCAATGGTCTTCTTTCCTTTGGGTAATGATACAAGTCTTACGTATAATTTTTTTAGAGCCTCAATTTCTTCATTCGTAACCTTGGTCCACTTTAATTCATTCAGAGCCTCATGCGCATTACTAGGAAGAGAAACACCAGATAACTCATTACCAGCAAGTGCATATGATCCACATGTATAATTTGTTTGTATAAACGTAATTATTAGTTGGATATTTATAGTTTGCTTTAAGATCAGGTTCATATTGTTTCTTTGGTACACCTTTGTTTGATCTTTGTGGGTATCTTGGAAAGGGTTCAACATATTCATCATAATTGTTTAAAAATTGATTCGAGATTACTGAGAGGTGTCGGGTTGGATACTCTCGATCAAATATTCATTAAATGGTGTTAAAGAAGGCAAGTCCGCATTACTAGGAATTTCCTGGCTATCACTTCCATTAGTCATGACTGGTTCCAATCATTCTTCATGGTTAATGTTACCTTCATAGTGGTGAGTTTCGCGGCCCTGATTTAGTTCAGAAACTTCATGTGTTTCGTGCAAAATACCAAAACATTCGTCCAGGACACACATCCACATTCTATTTTCACCTGGTGACACATTCCCTTCACCTTCACCGTCCCCCTGAAGGGAAGATTTTAAAACTGTTTTGGCTCACAAAAGGAGGCATTTAAGGTTATGTCATTTCATACACTTTTTCGGGGTCATTTAATCCTCTAAATCATGCAAATATGCCTAGATTATATGCTTAATCGTTTATTTTTTGTTTTTAGCATTTGGATGGCTTTTGGAGGAAATACACGTGAATTGGGCTCAATTGAAGAAGAAACGGACAAGACTACGACTCTACACCAAAGTCTTTTAAAGAACTATGCACAGTGCCTAGAGACGGCGTCGCAATTCTTAGTGACGCAGTCATATCTTACAAGCGACGGCATCAGAACGTAGCCGCCTCAAAAGAAACCCTAGAAGATTCAGCGGAGCGACAGCGTTAGAAACCTTGCGACTCCGTCGCAACTTCTTTTCTATATATACCCACGGTTTTTAGGGTTTTTAAGTGTGTAACTTTTGGGATCCGAACCCTAGTTTTAGAAGACGAATTTGACTGCTACTTAGGCCGTTTTTAGGGTGTCAAAACCATCTTGTATCTGCTATTAACTGGTGTTCTAATCAAGTGAGATCCTTTATCTTTTATCATTCAGTATGTCTGTGTATTGTTTGATTTGTTTATGTTCTTCACTTCCTTATAATATGTCTGTCTAGATTCATTAGTATTTACTTATGATTGCATGAAACTTATTATGTAGATCTTTATTATGTTGCTTCTTGTGATGGATGTGCGCGTTGGGCTTTAGAAAACTAGTCATAAGATATTAAATTGTCATAGACATCTAGAGAAATGCGAGTGTGTAGAAAGGATACCATCGGTAACAGTCTTCATACTACCTTACCCCTAATATGGTTGATCCCTCTTAAGTGTTTTAAATGCATTTAATGTACTCTTAGGAGCCTTGTAATAGTCTTCATACTACCTTACTTGTGCGTTGCCTTAATGGAATATTACATAGACGACGGGTTCGTGTAATTCGTTCATGATTTATGAAATACTTACGCAGATCATTACAAGGGTGACAAAGCAACAAAATTTAGAGAAAGATAATAAGAAGTAATGCATGATTAAGTAAATACGTTCGTTTACCATATAGTTATCACCAAAGTAGCTTAGATTTGTTTTATTATTATTAGTTTAATTAGTTAAAAACCAACCAACCTCTTAACCAATGATATTTACCTGCTTTTATAAAAATATAAAAATACAAAAAGAATCTTCTCTCAACTTCTTAGACCTCTGTTAGATTTTGTTCGAGTCTTCCCAACATATTCCTCTAGAGAACGATAACAACCCCCGAGTATTGCTTTACTACACTACAACGGTTAGGTGCTCTGCCTAGGGAGTTGTAAAACTTCTTGTTGAAGTGTAACGACAACCGCATCAGGTTACATGTAACTTTTTAGTTTGAAGATCATAACATGGGTACCCTTTTTGAAAATCATAATATCCAAGAAACAAACTTTTTTTTTTGCATATGGGTCGATATTGGTTATGAAGGTTTTAGGAATATGATTTTTGAAAGGCAACAAGAATTAGAATATATAACTGTAAATCAAAGATTCTAGGTTCAAGGTTTGGAAGATGGGGAATTATAAGTAAGGATTCCATTTTTTTCAGGAATTTTAAAAGCTATAACTCTGAGAGGGTTTTTGGTTGATAAAAAGCAGATTTTACTGCCCCTCCCCAATAAAACCATGGCATATTCATTCCGAAAAGAGAGGCTCGAACCACTTCTAATATTTGCCTATTTCTTCTTTCAGCTAATCCGTTTTGTTACGGGGTATATATATGTGCACGAAGTTGGATGTCGGATTCCATGTTGTTTATAAAACATCCAAGTTTTCCAAACTAAACTTGGTTTTTGATATTGCGTGATAACCATGTTTCGAAAATCTCGAAATAAGGTACTGACTTTACTTTTTTTTGAAGTAATGATATATAAATTATGCGTGTGCATTCACGAATAAATGTAACAAGAAATTTAGCTTTAGACAATCGATGGAATTTTTGCAGGTCCCAAACATCAAGATGTATAACTAGAAAATGGTTCATTACTTTTATTTGGACTAGGAAGATAATGGCAGGGGTCAAACGGGCTTATGTTATACGAATCGCTATAGATTAGACTCAAAACGAGGAAAATATTTCCTCAAACCGAACACCCCATTTATATTTAAGTAACTAAGTATATTATATATGGGGATAGCTTTGCTACAATTTTTGTAGCCAACTGGCTACAATCCTTCACCAAAAATACACAAGAAATGATTTAAGGACCTACAGACAGGACTCAAAGACCCACAAAAATAATTAGCTACAAAAAAATTGTAACTAATATATTCTCATTATATATATATAAGTTTAAAAATAATAATTGTCAAATTCTCTAAAACATGTGCCCGTTAACGGTCATTTAACTTTCGAAAATGACCATATATGCTCATTTAAAATGCTAGGTCAAATCTTTTATAAATTAGCCCATAAAAAGCTTTTTTTATGATTTTGAGCACAAATTGCCGCATCTAAGTTATACAATTAATCTAAACCCGTACGTATATCGGCATTATAAGTAACAAGTGTGATTGCCCGCGCGATGCTGCGGGGCGTTAATTTTTTTTTTTTTTTTCTGGTTTATTTTTTCGGTCTCATGTTTAATACTTTATTTTTTTTTCTTATATGGCCTTATTTGTTGGCCTCATGTTTAAAGATTTATTTTTTTGGCTATTTGGGTTTTTTTTTAATGTAATTTTATGAGATTTGGGTAAATATGTGTTAAGCATGATTGTTCGCGCATTGATGCGTGACATTAATTGATGCGAGGCGTTAATTTTTTTTTTTTTAATTTTGTGCGGGTTTATTTTTCCGGTCTCATGTTTAACAGTTTGTTTTTTTTATATGGGTTTATGTGTTAGGCGTCATGTCTTGGGTATTTTTTGATCTTAATAAATCAGTACTTCTGTTTTTTCCTATTTTGTGCTGAGCAATTTTTTTATACTAATTTGTGCGAGCCGGATTTATTTTTTCGGTCTCATGTTTAATAGTTTGTTTTTTTATATGGGATTATGTGTTTGGTATCATGTCGCGGATATTTTTTGATCTGAATAAATAAGTACTTTTGTAATTTTGTTTCCTATTTTGTGCCGAGCAATTTTTTTTTAAGTTGTCAAGTTAAAAAAAAAGAAAAAAAAATTGTCAAATAGGTCGGCTCAAAGTGAGAGCCCAATGGGCTGGTCACTGTAGCAACTACATCAAAACGACGTAGATATAATAACATATCTCCACAAAATGCCCCACATCATCTGGTCAACCCATTCATACAGCATTGGGTCGTTATAATTTTTTCGTTGGAGAGTCCATTTTAGCAGAATAAAAGTACCAAAGTGTCTATAACCCTACCTAATATGACTTATGTACCGGGTACGAGTTGAGAGATGTATAATGTTGACATTGTACCTCTACCCAAAGGTAGAGAATCGGAAAACTATTTAACAATAAAACTTGAAACATGTAATACGTTATTGTATATCAAGATAGAGTTAATTGCATAAATGGTCCATGTGGTATGTCGGGTTTGACGGAATTAATCCTTAAACATTTTTTTTCGAGGATCCTCTCCTTGTGGTTTCGACCCGTATCGGGTTTGGTCTCTTGACTAACTTTTTCCGCTTGTTTGACCGTTAATTAGACTGAAATGACTAAACTACCATTAAACGTGTATCTTCAATGGTCCCTATGGTTTGTTGAATATCACAAATTTAGTCCATTTGTTAATTACTTTTATTTTTATTTTTATTTTGTTTATTGTTTATTGTTAATTTATAATTACTATTTTATTTTTATTATTTTTATTTCTTTATATATTTTTATTTTATTATTATTATTATTGGCGTTTTTGTTGGTTTTGGCCGTTTTTTAAGTTTTCATACGTCTTATACGTTTTTTTATTTTGTTTTTTTAAGTTATTATTAATTTGTTTCTTTTAATTTTTTATACGTTTTTTTAAGTTTTCATACGTTTGTATATCGTTTTTTACGTTCTTCTACGTTTTATCCGTTTTTATACGTTTTCGTCCGTTTTTATACGTCTTCATACGGTTTTTTACGTTTTTCAAAATGTCTGTACGTTTTGTTCGTTTTCATCCGCTTTTATCAGTTTTCATACGCTTTTTACATTTGACGCGTTTTTATACGTTTGTGAACGTTATTGAACGTTTTCGTACGCTTTTATACATTTTCCTAAACGTTAAAAAAGACGTATAAACGTAAGAAAACGTACCAAAAAGTACAAAAATGGAAAACGGTCAAAAACGAAAAAAACTGCACAAAACGGATGAAAACGTACGAAAACGGACAAAACTTATAAAACGCACCAAACGTGCAAAAACACAAAAAAGGTTTAAAAATGTATAAGACGGATAAAAACGTACAAAAACTAAAAAAAACAAACAAAAACGGCCGAATATAATAATAATAATTATTATCATTATTAAAAAATTAAAAAACAAAAAAAAAATTAAAAAATTAATTAATTTTAAAATAAATAATAGAGTTAATTGCATAAATGGTCCCTGTGGTCTGTCGGGTTTAACGAAAAAGGTCCCTACACTTTTTTTTTTCCCGGATCCTGTCCCCAAGGTTTTCACCCATATCGGGTTTAGTCCCTTGACCAATTTTTCCGTTTGTTTGACCGTTAATTATTGGTTTAGTTGGTATAAATGACATAAATACCCTCGTGCTTGTTTCAGAAATGATCCTTGTGGTTTATTGTGTTTCAGATATGGTCCCTGTAACAGTTAATTATTTTATTTCTTTTATTTGCTTTTTAATTTTTTAATTATTTTATTTCTTTTAAAAATTTAACTTTTTTATACGTTTCATTTATGTTTTATACCGTTATTTTAGAACATTTCGAGAAATTTTTTTTAAAACATTTTTTTTTAAAAATTTTAAACATTCGAATTTTTTTAAAACATTTCGAGAAATTTTTTTAAAACATTTCGAGAAATTTTTTTTAAAACATTTCGAGAAATTTTTTTTTAAAACATTTCAAAAAAAAATTTTACCGAAAATTTTAAATATTCTTACATAAATTTAAAAAAAAATCGAATTTTTTTTAAAACATTTCGAGAAAAAAAAATTTAAAACATTTCAAAAAAAAATTTTACCGAAAATTTTAAATAATCTTACATAAATTTTAAAAAAAATTCTAGAAATTTTTTTTTAAAACATTTCAAAAAAAAATTTTACCGAAAAAAAAAAAAATTTCGAGAAATTTTTTTAAAAAAATTCGAATTTTTTTACATAAATTTAAAACATTTCGAGAAATTTTTTTTAAAAAAAATTCGAATTTTTTTTAAAACATTTCGAGAAATTTTTTTTTAAAACATTTCAAAAAAAAATTTTACCGAAAATTTTAAATATTCTTACATAAATTTTAAAAAAAAAATTAACACACATTAATTAGAAAGTTGAAAAAAATATAAAAAATGAAGGACTAAATATGTGATATCACATAAACCACAGGGACCATATTTTTAAAGTTATATAGGTTTTAATGTAAATATATTTGAAAAGACAAAAATACCCATAAAGTTAACGGTCAAGTGACGAAAATGTTGGTCAAGGGACTAAACCCGATACGGGTGAAAACCTTGGGGACAGGATCCGGGAAAAAAAAAGTGTAGGGACCTTTTTTGTTAAACCCGACAGACCACAGGGACCATTTATGCAATTAACTCTAAATAATAATAATAATAATAAGGAAGTGGATATCGGGTTAGATGGGGGCGTGACAAATCATTACGTCCAGCAGATATGTTACTTTACTCGTGGGATTGAGGACTTGATGTGTGTGTGGATCTGGATCTTCACTATTGACGCAAACCGGGATGGTTACTTTCGTACCCGGTCGGGCCGTAATTGATGATGCACAACATAAACGCGATAAGTATATGGATAAGTGTGCGGCTATTGGATATGGGTTTCTCCCATTCTCTTTCTCGTCTTTGGGAGAATTGGAGGCAGACGCGGTTACCTTACTGAAGCGCATCTGAAAGTTCTCCATAACTCAGGACATTGGGGCACGTGCGGCTATTCATATTTTTAATAGGATTAGTTTCGCCATTACTAAAGGAGTGGGAACTCAGATAGTATCCCGCCTCCTCTCTAATTTTTTGTAAATCCTATGAATTTCTAATAAAGTGATGTATAATAATAATAATAATAATAATAATAATAATAATAATAATACATAAAAATATAAAATATAAAAAGAAACAAAAAATAATTAAAATAAAATAGTAATAATAAATCAATTAAAAAATTAAAAAAAAATAATGCGTGGATTAAATCTGTGATATTCAACTAACCATATGGACCATTTAAGAAACACGTATAAGGGTAGTTTGGTCATTTCAGTCTAATTAACGGTCAAACAAACGAAAAAATTGGTCAAGGGACCAAACCCGATACGGGTCGAAACCACAGGGAGAGGATCAAGGAAAAAAAAAATTAGGGACTAATTCCGTTAAACGCGACAGGCCACAGGGACCATTTATGCAATTAATTCATCAATATATATGTTGCTAAGGTAGGGGTGTGTGAATCTTTCCCTGATTAAAAAGAGGAATGATACATTCACACCAATTTTACAAAACAAAATACACACCATGATGTGTCATACTCCCTCCGTCTTAAAATAAGTGTCCAGTTTGACTTTTCAGAGAAAACTTGTTCAACTTTGACCTTGAATATATTTTTTCGTGTTACATAATACTTCAAGAAAATTATACCAGTAAAAATACACTTAAAACTCAATCCATTCATATATTTTTGCATCAAATATTAACACACACAAAATAGTTAATTGAACCAGTTTGACTCTGAAAATTCAAACTGGACATTATTTTTTGAACGGATGTTATGGTATCCTCTCTCTTCTTGCTTTTTAACCTTTTCTTTAGAGTTACATTGCATAAATGGTCCTGGTGGTCTGTCGGGTTAACGAAAAAGGTCCCTTACACTTTTTTTTTTTCCCCGGATCCCTGTCCCCAAGGTTTTCACCCGGTATCGGTTTATCCCCTTGACCAACATTTCGTCACCTGTAAATAATTGACCGTTAACTTTTTGGTTATTTTTGTCTTTGTTCAAATAATTTACATAAAACCTATAGAACTTTATAAATATGGTCCCATGTTGGTATTTATGTGATATCGCATAGTTTATCCTATCATTTTTTAATATTTTTTTCATCTTTCTAATTAATGTGTTTAATTTTTTTTTTTTAATTTATGTAAGAATATTTAAAATTTTCGGTAAAAAAATTTTTTGAAATGTTTTAAAAAAAAATTTCTCGAAATGTTTTAAAAAAAATTCGAATTTTTTTTAAAAAAAATTTCTCGAAATGTTTTAAATTTATGTAAAAAAATTCGAATTTTTTTAAAAAATTTCTTTCATCGAAAGTTATTTTTTTTATAATTTAGTAAGAATATTTAAAATTTCGGTAAAAAAATTTTTTGAAAATGTTTCTAAAAAAAGTTCTCGAATGTTTTTAAAAAAAATTCGAATTTTTGTTAAAAAAAATTTCCGCGAAAGGTTTAAATATATTAAAAAAATTCGAATTTTTTAAAAAAAATTTCTCGAAATTTTTTTTTTTTTAAATTTATGTAAGAATATTTAAAAATTTCGGTAAAAAAAATTTTTGAAATGTTTTAAAAAAAATTTCTCGAAATGTTTTAAAAAAATTTCGAATATTTTTTTTAAAAAATTTCTCGAAATTTTTTTTTTTAAAATTTATGTAAGAATATTTAAAATTTTCGGTAAAAAAAATTTTTGAAATGTTTTAAAAAAAAAATTCTCGAAATGTTTTTAAAAAAATTTCTCGAAATGTTTTAAAAAAATTCGAATGTTTAATGTTTTAAAAAAAATTTCTCGAAATGTTCTAAAATAACGGTATAAAACATAAATGAAACGTAAACAAAATACACACCATGATGTGTCATACTTCCTCCGTCCTAAAATAAGTGTCCAGATTGACTTTTCAGAGAAAACTTGTTCAACTTTGACCTTGAATATATTTTTTCGTGTTACATAATACTTCAAGAAAATTATACCAGTAAAAATACACTTAAAACTCAATCCATTCATATATTTTGCATCAAATATTATATAACACACACAAAAATAGTTAAGGTTAAAGTTGAACCAGTTTGACTCTGAAAAGTTAAACTGGACACTTATTTTTGAACGGATGTATATGGTATCCTCTCTCTTGCTTTTTAAACTTTTTCTTTTATTTGCATCCACAAACTTGCATACACATCATGATGTGAATTTTGTTTGTAAAATTGGTGTAGATGTAGCATTCCTCGATTAAAAATGCTTTTATGATTTCTATTTATTATTATTTTATTTTATTACTTTTAAAACATGCTTTGTTATCCACCCTTGCTAATAATAATATAACACAAATGAACACCACATATACTCATATGAATATCCATTGAGCAAAACTAAATTACTTAGCTTCAGAAATTCACAGGATTAACAAAACTAGAGTTATCAAAGTGCTAGAAACCCACATATAGTGCGGATAACAGAGGATTTGAACTCGGAAGAATGCAGGTGCGCCTCTGACTTTTTATATTTAACAATACCAAAATAAGATGTTTGGTCATTTGTAGACACATTTAGAATCCGATCACCCCTTTTTCCATCAGAGCATGTCTCTAAACTATTTATGTGCTTCCACACGGGCTCTTGTACCTGGTCTGCGATTTAGATAACGAATAACTGCATCTTCAACCCTGCACATTTGATAAACATAATTGAATAATTTTAGAGGTAGCAAAGTCACACCGAGACTTTAGACCCAGCATAACAGTGACAATTAGACACAATACATATAATCATAACATGTTTAGAAACACTATAACTTAAGATCTAAGCTACATGGGAGAAGAAAATTAAGCTATATTGTTTCAAAAAACATCAAGGAACATTATTCCTTTACATCAATGTGCACACAAAACTCGCTAGAATTTGAGGGGTGTTTTCATAAAAGCTGTTCCTTCCTGCGATATATTGACTTGTTTCCATCACTTGTAATACACTCTATAAGAAGGATAAAAAAAACTTGTCCCCACCCGAGCCAAACACTGTATTAAAAAACTTTAAATAGGCAATTATGATATGATATTCCCTTTAGATTATAATATGCTATATAGGTATGATTAGGGGAATCAAGTACTCACGCTTTAATTTAATAATTGCACAAGTGTAATTGAGAGAGAGGGTTGCCTATTAAAACTAGCCTCTTTTGTATTTGTACACTTTCCAGTTTTGGAAATAAATATATTAGTCGTATCTTACGGGTTCTTATTGCCAAATAAGACCATACATGAAGCTAGATCAGATTAACATCCAGCTACTAATATTATGCAGCATCAATAAATACATCTATAACATCTACACGGTGCCAAAGAAAAGATAATAAAGGTAATATACCAGGTTTGGTTATAGAAATCAGCCCGGTGTTCTTTCTCAGCATTCCGGCTTGCTTCCCCTGAAAGGACCTTCAGATCTCTACCTTGAGATTCAACCAAAGCATCAATAAACTCAACCGGTGACTCACTAAACCCAAGAAAAAACGCCCGTCTCTTACGATGCTCATTTATCTTTCTAATTACTGAACATATCCCGTCATCATACGCTTCAATCTCTTTGGTTTTATCAGTATAAGCCAATAAACCATTCAATTCCTTTGGTGACAGAACCGGTACATCCACCAGCACATCATAACACGCGTTTCCAGCAGGACTATTTCCCGATAACTTTATCTTATGCTCCAGATGTACAGGCTGTGGCGGAGACAAGTGATTCGATATCTTCTGTGGCACCATTGTAAATTTCACTTTTTCTTCCCCAAATACCTTCAGAAGCGGTGGGTCACAATTAAAGAAAGACGGGTCATCTGCATTTTGTAACTTCCGAGCCTTAACATATTGCCAAATCGCGGAACTAATTCTTGCCCGAGTATCCACTTCAATTCCAAGAACTTCCATTAAAGGAGCCGAAAGCTTAAATTTTTCAGGTAAATAAGCCATTTCCAATTTTATATGCACGGGAAATTCTCTATCGCCTTTTCTTTTCACTTCAAACCCTTCATGAGGTGTCGGTGTTCTAGATTTATCCCACACAATCATATGGTTCTCGGGATACAGTCTCTGGTCAAGCGCAATAGTAACCCTTTTAAAGAAAGTCGAAAACTTGGGGTAAATAGGGTTTGGATTCGCCATCAATCCCGCCTGTTCAGGGTCCACTCCATCTTCCAATATCCTCCCAACAATTTTCATAGTCCACGAAGGTGGTTCAGCATTCGGATTCTTAGGAATGGTACCAACTTGATTAGCAAACGTATTAAAAACATAAATCCTAAGCGTTTTCTGAACAGTCGGTGGATTCTTAACCGCTTCCTGAATATCAATCTTTTTCCTCAATATAGCCGCATCAACACGCGACTCAAACTCAAGAAGCTCAGTATACAACTCAGACGACGGCAAAATCCCCGCCACCCGTTCCTGTAACTGCTGCTTCCCATTAACCTTCTGCTTCTTCTTATTACGCGCACCAATCTCACTACCAGCATTCGTCACACCAGGTGGACGCCCACGTTTCGCTTGAGCCTGAAGCTGAGCTTGAAACTGAGCTTGGTTAGCTTGAGCATGAGCAGCAGCCTTCGACTGCGCTTTCGCCTGCGCGTGCGCTATCGCCTGAGCGTGGGCGTGTGCCGCAGCATATTGCGAGAGCTGAAACTGGCTCGAAAACGGCTGCTGCGGTGGCTGCTGCGGCTGATGCTTTGGTGGTACATTTGGGTTTTTTGGGGGATTATTGTTGTTGTTCATAGACATTGCTACTTCATAACAAGCCCTAAAATTATAAAAATGTAAACCAATAATAACATTAATGCATAAAAATGATTAATTCATACAATGCCCTAAATTTTATAAAAAGTTTCATAGGTTAATTTTTATTAAAAGGTAATGTAAAATTATGTTAAAAAAACTATTAGGAAAATTGGGCAAATGTGAGGAGTATAGATTTAAAAAAACGCAAAATTGAGCAAATGTGTGATGAATTAAATGAATTAAAGTGCAAATGGAAACAAATTATTAAGAATTATAACAAGGATTTAAAAGATGTGTGAGTCGACTTACGGTGAGGCTGCCTGCAGGTGTTGTTGTTTGTAGATTTGGATTAGAGTGAGAGAATGTTGTTATTGTTGCTTTTTTTTGTTTTTTTAAGTTTTTGCCCTTTAAAATAAAAACTATAGAAATATATTCAATTACTCAAAATACATGTGTCAATTATCCTCTTATATACAAAAGGTGGGTTTCCACGCCGAGTCAGCCAAACCCGATTCCGACCCGGTTGCCACCCGCTCCGTTTTCAATCCAAACCGACCCGGGTGGTTTTGCCTTTTTGTTTTGACCCGCTCTAGCTTTTATAACCGGGTATCTTATGATCCATTCACCGCTCGATCCTTAATCACTCCGGTCATCTTTTTGTACCCGATTCTCAGTTTATCAAATAATCCCGAGTTTGCTCCACGTATCTTCCACATACACCCACACGTGTCTCTCTCTCCTCAATACCATAAACCATCTTCTCTTCTCTCCTCAATACCATAAACCATCTGGATCCTGTTTTTATGGTTTGTGTTGGTCAAGCGACGGAGGTGGTAAGCGTTTTCTATATCTTTTCAATTGATTTTACTACTTTGATACTATGGGTTTACTGTAAAATGAAACCTCCGTTGAATTAAGTATGTTTACTATAAAATTATGATTTTATGTGTGTTTGAAAAAGGTATGTGTGTATGATTCTTGATAAATGGTATTGAATTCAAATCATAATTCCTTAACTCAGTTTGCCTACTATCAGTGTTTGGATGGATGGCTTATTTTTTAGGTTTGTGTTCTGGTATGATTTTGTAGCCTTGATTAAGTAGATATGTGTTTCACTTTATGTATAGTGACTCTTAGTGTTTCGTTTACTTATGGTCAAGTGCATAAATGCATGTTTATTTGGACACAAGATTAGCGGATGCTTAAGTCATTTTCGTTGGTTTTCATAGAGTTTATGTCAAAAGGAGGTCATGAGGTGGTTCCGTGAACTATAGACTTTTGAATTGCAGCCTGAAATGGTGGTTGCAGGCATTGTGGTCTGATTCTATACTTAACGTAGTTGCCAGCTTATTTATGTTGTAAAACCTTATTGTTGCTGTTTGCAATTAACTGTTTGGGAAACTGAATTTTCGTGTGGTTACGGATAAACTTAATTGGGAATTTACTTTGTTTATAAAATGGGTTGTTCTGCATAAATGAGTCATTTGACCACACTATTTGCTATAAAAATAGGGGTTCCAGGACCTAATTTCGCATTCAGGAATGGTTTTCGGCGGTTGTAGTGTGAGCTCCTATGATTGACAAAAGAAAATGACCTCAGAAAGTGATGGTAAGCGGCGTTAAAAGTCAAGGTCTGGGATGTTTCTCATTTGTTGCATTACAGCTATTTGTACGTTTCGTTGAAAAAGCATAACTTATTTTGATTGTTTTGTGTATGCTGCAGTAGTAATATAAACTTGGAGT
>BQNB010067445.1:0-34197 GCA_026074375.1 Tanacetum coccineum | reverse complement strand
CCACTGTCGTTTTGACAGTAATGGGCTCTCATTTTAGGCCAGCCTGATTTTGGTTTTTTTTTTTTTTAATTTGTAGGCACAAAGTAGGAGAAAAAAAATATTACAAAAGTTCCGATTTATTCAGATAAAAAAAATACCCGTGGAAACATCTTCGATACCTAATAACTTTAAAATAATCGATATGGTCACAAACGTACAACCCATTATATTAAAAAAACCAATATAACAAAAAAAAAACAACACTTTAAACATTAGGCATAACACATAAGCCATATAAAAAAAATTATTACCAATATACACATTTGTCGACAAACTAGCCTAAAATTCGCATAAAATGTGGCCCAAAATCTGGCCCAAAGTAAATAAAAATACAAAACGGTCCCTCAACTTTTAACTATTTACGATTTTCTTACACAAATAAAAAACACGTCAAGTTTTTATTGTTCACAACTTTTTTACCGTCATCGGCCCAAATAAAAAGATATCAAACCGTCCCAAAAAAAGAAAATATTCGGGAAAAAATTAACCCGTCCCAACGCAAAAATTTTTTTCCCGAATCGTAAAAAAAAAGGAAATATCCGGGAAAAATTTAGCCAAAAAAAAAAACTCAAAAATAGCCTAAAATCTGGCCCAAAGTAAAAAAAAAATAGAAAACGGACCCTCACCTTTTAACTATTTACGATTTTCTTACACAAAAATTCCCGTAAAAAAATTTACAAAACCGTCCCAAAAAAAGAAAATATTCGGGAAAAAATTAGCCCGTCCCAACGCAAATTTTTTTCCCCGAATCATACAAAAAAAGAAAATATTAAAAATTAGCCCCGCCATAACGCATAGCCCAAAAAAAAACCCCCCGAAACGTAAAAAAAATATTATTCGGGAAAAAATTAGCCCCGCCGCCCCATTTTGGGCCAGCCCAATTGTTTTTTTTTTTTTTTTTTTTTTTTTTTAAGTTTGTATGCACAAAGTAGGAATTAAAAAAAATATATTACAAAAGTTCCGATTTATTTAGATAAAAAAAATACCCGCGGAAACATCTTCGATACCTAATAACTTTAAAATAACTGATATGGTCACAAACGTACAACCCATTATATTAAAAAAAACCCATATAGCAAAAAAAAAAAAACTTTAAACATGAGGCCCAACACATAAGCCATATAAAAAAAATTATTACTAATATACACATTTGTCGACAAACTAATGTGGCCCAAAATCTGGCCCAAAGTAAAAAAAAAAACGGACCCTCAACTTTTAACTATTTACGATTTTCTTACAAAAAAATCCCGTAAAAAATTTAACAAAAAAAACACACAAGTTTTTATTGTTCACAACTTTTTTACATTCATCGGCCCAAAAAAAAGATATCGAACCGTCCCAAAAAAAGAAAATATTCGGGAAACAATTAACCCGTCCCAACGTAAAAAAAAAAATTCCCCAGCCAAATTTTTTTTTCCAAAAATAGCCTAAAATCTGGCCCAAAGTAAAAAAAAATTAACAAAAAAAACACGTCAAGTTTTTATTGTTCACAACTTTTTTACATTCATCGGCCCAAAAAAAAGATATCGAACCGTCCCAAAAAAAGAAAATATTCGGGAAAAAATTAGCCCGTCCCAACGCAAATTTTTTTCCCCGAATCATACAAAAAAAGAAAATATTAAAAATTAGCCCCGCCATAACGCATCGCCCAAAAAAAAACCCCCCGAAACGTAAAAAAAAATTATTCGGGAAAAAATTAGCCCCGCCGCAACGCGCGGGTTCTTTTGCTTGTTTTAGTACATATATGTAATACGTATACAGACCTTTGTAAACAACTCTTTTAACTATGTTTAGTTACATGACTCCCAATCATTACTGAAACAAATGTTCTAAAATCACTTGAAATATCATTGATAACTCATTTCTAACTTGTAAGATCATCCGTAACAGGAGACTCAAGAACGAGTCTTCCCCCAATGAAGACGCGTCTTTATTGTTACAGTTTCCCAACAGCACACGTCTTGGATGGTAAAAATCGAAAACTCGGTCGTGCAGACGACCGAGTCGTGAGTAGTTTGTTGTGTGTGTGTGTTTTCTAAATGGTTTCGCGGGGTATATATGTGTCTAAGTGGTGTATATTTTGATGGTGAAACTTGTTACAATAATTTGATGGTGAAGTTAGTTGTAAAAAGAGAAAGATGATTTGACTCTAAGTTAACGATGATGAATGTGGTTTTGAGACTTTGTTATTGCACTTAGCCTAAACTTCTTAAAGAGCAATCTCGTTAGAAAATCATCACCAACTTATCTTATATATATATAATTCTACTATTTCACTCGTTGTTTAGCCAAATAAATTAAAATGAAGAGAATATAGGACCAACTCTTATGAGTATTATAATAAGTTGAAAAAACAAGCTCACGAATACATCTATTTCGTCCCATTCCTACCACATTTGTTGAGCTCATTAAATAGAATAAAATGTGGTTTGCAACAAAAAACTAAGAACTTTTATATTGATTCACACTAACAACAAAAATATATTAAGCTATAGAAACAATTTGCCAGCCTAAAATTTGGAATTCTAAGCATAATTAATAATCTATGCCATCTAAGTGACAAAAACATCCGAACTAATCAATCATTGGAACAATTTAGTGAGTCATTGTCAAACTAACTAACCTATATATATAGCTTACGAAATCCGTCTTTATCAATAAGATTTGTATCAATGACATCAAAATACTATCAAGTCATTTTCGGCCTAAACATGTTCCAAAAGAACATTGGTTCTATTAAGAAACTAGCCAAGAAAGTTACCCACAAACGAAGATGTCATAATCGCGAGAAAGTGTACGCAAAAGAAAGATTGTTAGTACAAGATGTTGAAGAGTGTGTGTCTACCACCACTCCAAGAGGGTTTCTAGCGGTTTACGTAGGCGACGAGAGAAAACGGTTTGTGGTTCCAACGAGTTCTTTATCTCATCCTTTGTTCAAGATTTTGTTAGCTAAGGCTTCTGAAGAGTTTGGGTATGAGCAAAAGAATGGCTTAGCGGTTCCATGCAGCGTTGAAGCATTTGAAGAGGTTGTTTCTGTGATGAAATGTTGTAGAGGCATGTTCGATTTCCAACATTTCGTGGAAGAGTTCATTATTTGAAGGAACGTTGTTTTCTGTTTTCATTTTTTTTAGAGATTCAGAAAAACTATATGAGAAACTTGTAATCGTATACTTTCATTTTTAGCAATCAGCTTAGCAATCTTCTTTACATTTTGTTTTTAGTTTGTGTTTGACGATTTATTCATATTCAGATCAATAAACGCTTCCAACAAAACAAGGTGTTCATATTTTGGTTATTATCAGGAATTATGGATTGAGAGGGAAACTCAATGAATTGAAGTGTAAAAATGAACTGTGTGTATTACAAACTGAAAGGGAAAGTATATATACAAGTTTGACTAAGTTGACTAAACTAACTAACTCTAACTAACTCTGTATCTAGACATATATCAAGTATATATACATTTACTACATTCTGTTACAAGTGATAAAACATGAATTAAGTAGCTGGAGCATCTTGTGTTGTTGTCTTGGATGTGTCCTGTAGAAGCTTTGGACTGAGTGGTGTTTCTTTATATCTGCCATATTGTAGCTGTCCTTATTAGTTATATTCTTGAAAAGTTTCATAATAGATTAAAGGGAGTGTACTTGGTTACGATTTAATTATCTTGATTACCAAGTCCTAGAGACCAAACGTTTGAAAGCATGTCGAATTTTTTCATGTAATTTTCCATCTTTGGTTTATTTCCTAAAATTCCGAAGAGTTTGATGAACATCACGTACTCTGTTTAAGCTCAGGTCATTAGATTGAAAGTTAGTGTGCGTGAATTAGTGAGTGTGAATTAGAAAGAATTATCTAAACTCGTTTTTTATTCGGTTGATTTTGATACAACTGATTGTGGGTTACACTTATAATGGGAAAAATAAATTATCATCACTCTATTCATACTTTCATAGTTGGGTTAAGTCTATTAAATAGAAACGTACTTTTTAAAATTTACACATCTAGTAAACACACTTGTTTTATTACTAATAGAGAGAATTGCAAAAATCGTCCTTGTGGTTTGGCCAAATTGCATGTTTGGTCCGCGTGGTATCGAAATTGCAAAAATCGTCCGTGTGGGAAACCTTGGGTTCCACTTTTAGTCCTTTGTCGAACTGAAATGACTAAAATACCCTTGTCTTCATTAAGATTGAAAGTTAGTGTGCGTGAATTAGTGAGTGTGAATTAGAAAGAATTATCTAAACTCGTTTTTTATTAGGTTGATTTTTGCAATTTCGATACCACGCGGACCAAACGTGCAATTTAGTCAAACCACAAGGACGGTTTTTGCAATTTACTCTTACTAATATAGCCATCGTAACTTGTTGTTTTGGGACAATTACACTAATATGACCGGAATGATATCCACGTCATTAAAAATATGACACGTAACTTTTTTTGCTTTTCTATTTTACACCTGAATATTCTTTATATGATCGACAACCAAGAATCGTCATCATGTTTAACCATTCACATTCACCACTTTTTTTAGAACAAATAAACAACTTCATTGTAACCACCAACAAACTAAATTAAACACCACAACTATTTAACCAGAAAGTACCAAACACAACACATATTTTGGTCATTCATTCTTGTTACACCACCATCGCTAACCACACAACCGCCGACTTCCCCTCTGCCACGCGATCAAGGTGAAGGTGTTCGATGTTTTAGGATGATAGGTGGTGGGTAGTCTTACCTGAGATGTTGGGTGTTAAGGAGATGGGACTATTTTGCCGGAATATTTTCCGACGATGTCAAGTTTTTGAAAGATTCTGCAACGAAGCCCCACCCGGGTTTGCTACGAAACGATTTTTGTAGAAGCAACGAAGAACACCATTGAAAGTGAGTGTTTTCCGCTGAGGCGTACTCAACTGTCACATCATCACGTCCACGTTTAGCAACAAAAACAAACACCCATGAACTCACTCTCCTTAAATCTCTATATCCAAACACCACACATTTTGTATCTAAATACTCTTTTTTTTATCTAAATTCTTTTTTTTGTTTCTTTGAAGAAATGGATAATCTTTTCTTTGTGGCTTGGGTTCTCCGTCTTGCAACAGGATTTGCTGTCAAAGAAATGGATAATCTTTGTTTCGTATGATTGTTGTCAAAGATGTTAATACAAATAAACCGATAAAAACGTTTATTTTATTTTATGATCTTTTCATGTTTTGTTGATAACAAGTAGTAAAATCTATATGAAAGTAAAATCCTAAAGTTGTTACTTTTCTATTTTTGGCATTACTTTGTATTACAAATAAAATATACAAACCATTATTTACATCATGTATAACATCATCATTTGCAGCATATCTTAGGGCAATCTTACAAGATTACACATGATCTCTCAAGATTTTGCAAATCAAAATTCGGATTGTGTTACTGTGCGCCGGTTTTGTTGGTATATACTGGTCAGTTATGTTCTGCAACAGAACCGGGCTACAGTAGAATTTTTGGCTATAAATACCAAGCCGATTCTCATGTTTTTCCTCACCCATTTCCAGCTTCAAATCCTCTAATCTATTGATCATTCTATTCTTGCATAGTTTCTTTTAGCATTTTGTAGGTAACTCCCTTCAAAGAAGAAATTGCCAAACACCCCTTTTGAGACGATCAAGTTCCAAGAATCTTGTTTCGCATCTCTATAGCATCTTCAAGTTCACATTGCTAAATCTTGTACATCATTTAGTAGTTGGAGTTGTGTTCATCATCATTGTAAATCAAGTGTAGTGTTATTGGTTTGATTCTACCGTGTGAAGAATCCGGTATCTAGCTTTGTACCGTTAAAAGGTGTAAGCAACATTGTGAGGCTTCTCCGTCGGATTAAGGAGATTGGTGACTAGTACTTACAAACTCTCGAGTAGGTGACTCGGGGAGTGGCATAGGACAAGGAAGGTGTCTTTGTAGCCGAACCACTATAAATACTTGTGTCTTGGTTAAATCTTTCTAACTCTTACTCTTAGTTACTCTATATCTCATACATCAAACATCAATATTGTGCAAACTTCACATAAGATCTTAACAAAAGTTTGAAAAGTACAAGAAAACTATTCACCCCCCTTTAGTTTTCAACAATTGGTATCAAGAGCGGGTTATCAAAGTTTTTAAAGTATGCTGTATTTTAAAATTTTAAAATGATCATGGATTTGGAAAACTAGAAAGAGGGTAAATCTATGCAACGACCACCTCTCTTTGAGGCTAATTGCTTTATATATTGGAAAAACTGTTTTGAAACTTATGTGAAGTCTAAAGATATTGATCTTTGGTACATTATAGTTTATGGTAATTACAAACCTACCATCAAAGATAAAGATGGCAAGGATGTAATCATCACTTATGAAAAATTTAATGAAAATCATAAGAAAATGATTTCCAAAAATGATGAAGCAAAATTGGTTTTATATAATGCCTTACCCAAAAAAGAATATGAAAGAATTTTCATGTACGATACGGCTCAAGATATTTGAAAATCCTTAATAATTACCCATCAAGGTAACAGACAAGTTAAGGATAACAAAATTGATCTATTTGTTCAAAAATATGAAGAATTCATTATCACGGATGATGAAACTATTGATTGTGCTTTTGCTAGATTTAATACTATTATTACATCACTAAAAGCACTTGATGAATCTTTTTCAAGTCGTAATCATGTTAGGAAATTCTTGAGGGCACTTCCCACCAAATGGCGTCTAAAGGTTACCGTAATAGAAGAATCCAAGGACTTATCAACACTACCTCTAGACGAGCTCATCGGCAATCTAAAAGTTTATGAGGTAGTACTTGAAAAGTTGGAGATCTCTAAGAGCAAGAAAGAAAAATACAAATTACTTGCTCTCAAAGCAAGAAAAGTCCTAAGTGAAGAAGAGGCAACCTCTTCGGATAGCGATGATGAAGAATATGCCATGGCGGTAAGAGATTTCAAAAAATTCTTTAGAAGAAGAGGAAAGTTTGTCCGCCAACCCTATGACGAAAAACAGAACTTCTGGAAAGTAAAATAAAACAAAAGGCAGAAGGATGATCGAAGATGTTTCAAGTGTGGTGATCTAAATTACTTCATTAGTGATTGTCCCAAACACTCCTTCAATGATCAAAAGGCGTTCGTTGTCGGGTGTTGGAGCGCTAGTGGAGATGATTCCAAAAAGGAAGAAACATGTCTCATGGCACTTGACAACAATGAGGTACATCTAAAGGTCAAATTAGAACCAGATGAATGGATCAAGGATAACAGGTGCTCAAGACACAGGACGGGCAACAAAGATCTCTTCTCATCCTATAAAACTATATATGGAGGTAATGTGGTGTTTGGTGGTAACACTAAAAGCAAGATTGTCAGAAAAGATACAATCACTCATAACTCTCTCACTATTCAGATGTTAGTCATGTAGAAAATTTAGGTTTTAACTTGCTTAGTATAGGAAAAATATGTGATAAAAAATGCAAAGTGCTCTTTAGTGAAACCGACAGTGAAATAATTAAAGACGACATTACCATAGGAAGAGGAATTAGGAAAAATGGTCTTTACATAATGAAAATAGGAAACTCACCAAAAGATATCATTTGTCTAACCTCGATAGATGATACTTCGACCTTATGGCATCGAAGATTGGGTCATGCCAATATGCGACTAATACAATCGCTATCATCTAAAGAGCTTGTTAGGAATTTGCCTAAACTAAAATTTGAAAGTCATTTTTGTGATGCTTGTAACATTGGAAAGCAAGTACACACAAGTCATAAACCTAAAAACATGGTTTCAACCACAAAATGTCTATAACTTTTGCACATGGACTTGTTTGGTTCGTCGGCCGTCCAAAGCTACGGAGGAAGCTTCTACACTTTGGTCATCGTAAACGACTACTCAAGATATACATGGACAAGATTTTTAAAACACAAAAATAAAGCTTTCGACCATTTTGAAATCTTAAGTAAAAAGATTCAAGTTCAAAATGGGTTGCCCTATTATATCAATTTTTTGTCTTTTCTCCCATACAGATCTGCGGGGAAATGTGATAATGAAGTACATATTTGGAGCTTTTTGTGATGACTAATGGATCACTCTATAAACTTCTTTGCTCCATGTACTCCACAATCAAATGGGGTAGTAGAACTTAAAAATTAGACCTTACAAGAAATGAGTAGAACAATGCTTAATGAACAATCAATTCCTCAAAGGTACAATTTTGAGCTTTTTGGTGTAATGTCGTCGACACCTCCACTTATATCTTAAATATGATTCTTATTAGACCTTTCCTTGGAAAAAAAAAAATCCTTATGAGCTTTTCAAAGGTAAAAAGCCCTCCTTATAATACTTCAAAGTATTTGGTTGCAAATGTTTTATCCTTAACACTAAAGACTATCTCACAAAATTCAAACCTAAGTCCACCGAAGGTATATTCCTCGGATATTCACCTAATAGTAAAGCTTACATCATTCTAAACAAGAAAACCATGAAAGTCGAAGAATCTCTTAATGTAAAAATCGACGAAAGTCCTCCTCCTAAGTCACCACCTTTAGAAGATGATGATATACTTGAATGTGAAATTATTGAAAACAAAGAAAAAGACTTAGAAATCAAGGAAAATGAACCATTAAACAAAAAAATCATAAACATCAAAGAATCTAAAGATCATCCCCTAGAAACTTCATGGTAATCATAATGATGGGAACTTAGGTCTCTAGTCAAATCCAAAAGTAACTTCTTTGATGTCATGTTCATCCATAGAACCTAAAATTGTCAAGTTGCCATACAAGACTTAAAGTTGGACTATGGTATGTAAGATGAACTTAATATATTTAAAAAATACGATGTTTGGAGTCTTTGTTCCTTCCTCCCAAAACCAAACCCCATAATAGGTACTAAATGTGGTTTTAAAAATAAAAATTAGATTAAATGGTTTTTGTATATAGATATAAAGCTAGACTTGTGGCACAAGGATACAACCAACAAGAAGGAATAGGATTTCGATGACAACCTATGCTCCGTTGAAAGATTAGAATCTATAAGAATCATTCTTGCTTATGCTTGTGTACATGACTTCAAGCTTTTTCAAATGGATGTCAAAAGTGCTTTCCTAAACGGTTATATAAATGAATAAGTATATGTCGCTCAACCCCCTAGATTCATTGATTTGAAAACTAACAAGTCTTTAAACTCAAAAAGGCTCTTTACGGTCTTAAACAAGCACCCAAAGCTTGGTACGATAGACTTAAATCCTTTCTCATCGACCACAAGTACACCATGAGATTAGTAGATAACACTCTATTTACTAAGAAAAGAATTCACATATCTCATTGTCCACCCTATCTATTTGAACGGACATATTTTTGACTATTGTCAAGAGCTTTGCGATGATTTTTCAAAAATCATGCACGACGAGTTTGAAATGAGCATGATGGGTGAATTGAATTTCTTCCTTGGTCTACAAATCAAATGATTAGATGATGGAATCTTTTTTAACCAATAAAAAATATTTTAAAGATATGCTCAAAAAATTTTCTCAGTCTGATAAACTCTATAACCCATTAAAACTTCTTGTAATCCGAAAATCCAATATCACTCGACGATGAAGCAGTGAACCCCTTTGATGACACTAAATATCATGGCATGATTGGTAGCCTCCTCTATCTAACGGCTAGTCGATCGGAATCATGGTTTAGTGTTGTCATCTATGTGCTAGGTTTTCAAGAAGCTACCAAGGATCCACCTTGAAGCCGTAAAAAGAATTTTTAGATATATTAAAGGTACCTCACAACTAGGATTATGGTACCCCAAGGGAACGGAAGTAGAAACCATTGTCTATGCCGAATCCGATCATGTAGGAGACTATGTCGATCACAAAAGCACAAGCGGTGTGTGCACATTTATGGGATGTTGCCTCACATCGTGGTTCTCTAAGAAACAAACCACCCTAGCTATCTGAACCATCGAAGCCGAATATGTTTCCGCCTAAAAAGCTTGCCAACAAGCCTTATGGATGAAACAAGCTCTTGTAGACTATGGCATAAACCTAGGTGATATACTCGTCCTTTGTGACAAGAAAAGTGCCATTGACCTAAGTAAAAATCTTGTCCTACACTCTCGCACCAAACATATAGAAATCCGACACCATTTCCTTCGTGATAATGTTCAAAAGGGAAATATCTCCATCGAAAAGGTCTCTTCCAAAGACAACATAGCCGATATCCTAACCAAACCCCTCAAACGTAAATCCTTCAACCTACTTAGACTAGGACTCGGCCTCATGGAACCTAATGCCTAATGGTAAGATCTCTATTAACCTTCTTTCTTCTCTCTAAGTGTATATTTTAAACAAAAAAAGTAGTTCGGGGAATTTTTTTTCCATATACTATATGTATGCATACAATACTATATGTACTCATTTTTTACCTTTCATCAAATAAAACCCGAACGCATTCTTACAAATCTGCATTGTTTAATACAAATAAAAATGTTTTTCTCATTTGCATTTGTCTCTTGAACGTCTATGAAGAAACACATGGCCAATATGTCGTTTCAAACACGTTCAATTGTAGCTACATCAAAATAAGGAGACTTTGGGTTATCTCAAATATATCTATTTTTCATTTTTTGGGTCGAGATAACCGCACCTCCAACATCATATCATGTACGCACAATCTAGAAATATTTTTTTGCAGGCGCCGATTTCCATGGTTTTTTAAAGCCGGTTCTCTTTCTGTAACAGAACCGGCGACACTGTACTGCAGATTATTTAAATACAAATTTCAAAGTTCTACCATAACAAATTCCCTCCAAATCAAGCCTAACAGTTCTAGGGGTTTAGAAGTTGACTCTAGGCAAATCCAATGATTAGATCTTCTCCAAAATATCAAGCAATGCATTAAACTCTATAGTTGCCTCTATAAAAGGTTTAATCCAAACACTAGTTATCTTATCAAATTCAAAGAACATTGAAAATGCCTAAAGAAAAGAAGCTTAACCTTAAGCGCACCGCTAGGATTAGTGTCCTCTGTGTTGTTTCTCCAACCCTTGATCGGTGTCCCCTCCTTATCACCCTCTCTCACCACCCACCGATTATCAATCGGCTCCTCCATCAACTCCAAATGCTTCACTATCGCTTTCCCCCATAATATCTTCAGGAATCTTACCAAGCAAAATCCTACTCACTCCAAAGACAACACCACCACCCTTGACCTCTCCTCCACCAGCTCTAACCCAACCATCCAAACACTTCTCACCACTAGCCATAAACTTAGATCCCACCGAACTTTTGTTTTCCACTCCTCCTACCTCTCCTCAAACACTCTTTGACACACTAGAAGACCTTCCACCTACAAAAACAAACCTCCCACCACCTAGGCCATCATTTGAATCCATTGAACGCTTGGCCAATGAACCTCCACCTATTCTGGCTATGGAACCTCCTCTTCCACCGATTCTAACTATGGAACCTCCTCTTTCACCATTGCCACCTCAACTTCCAACTTTTCCCCTAAATCCTCCTTCAAACTTCCAGCCACTTTCGCCATTAGGACCAAACAACCCTTTCCCTTTGCTAACCCATGAAATGTTTTGTGAACATTGCCAACGTACCCAAATGGTTGTCGACAATCTCCAGGATGAGATGCGTTTCATTATTAATTCCATCCTGGACCTAGTCTTGAATGTTTTACCTTACTCACAACAGCTTATGATTAATTAGACATAAAGAATTAAATATAATTTCTGTTAGAATCTATTGTTTCTTAATGTTAATGAATAGTTGTTAATTCTGGAACTTAATAAATGTTTTCAATTGTTGTGTCTTATTGATTGCTCTCCAGGGGAATGTATGTTGATGATTATCAATTTAATCAAAAAAAAAATTATATATTTGCGCTTATCTTATAAAACAATAATGCCAGGACTCTGCTCGGGGTTCCATCGCAATCAAAAAGCTTGTTCATTACAGGGTACTGAACGCGGAGCGCGGTTCTCACAGTGTGCACATTTTTTTTGATTTTCGGACTTCTATACGTTATCTTCTTGTAGGGATCCTAAAGCAAGGGGAGCACATTTCTTTATGTCTAACATTTTTTTGCAGAATATTTGGCATATTTAGCACCCATCAAGGGGGAGCTTTCCACACTTACGCATATCATTCCCAACTTATTAGATACCTCTATGTATCCTTTGCATCTTTTTGTTTTGACAAAAAGGGGGAGAAAGAAAGTAAATCAAACATAAAAACAGAAGTTAAATAAACTGTAAAACTTAATCCAAATACTCAAAACTAATTCATTTTAACTAATTTACTTCCATTAGATTTTAGTTTTGTCATTAACAAAAAGGGGGAGATTGTTAATACATATAAACCGATAAAAATGTTTATTTTATTTTACGATATTTTCATGTTTTGTTGATAACAAGTAGTAAAATCTATATGAAAGTAAAATACTAAAGTTGTTACTTTTCTATTTTTGGCATTACTTTGTATTACAAATAAAATATCCAAACTATTATTTACATCATGTATAACATCATCATTTGCAGCATATCTTAGGGCAATCTTACAAGATTACACATGATCTCTCAAGATTTTGCAAATCAAAATTCGGATTGTGTTACTGTGCGCCAGTTGTGTTGGTATATACTGGCCGATTCTGTTTGCCCGCAACTGATACGGCAAGAACTGGCTTATAGTAGAATTTTTGGCTATAAATACCAAGCCATTTCTCATGTTTTTCCTCACCTCTTTCCAGCTTCAAATCCTCTAATCTACTGATCATTCTATTCTTGCATAGTTTCTTTTAGCATTTTATAGGTAACTCTCTTGAAAGAAGAAATTGCCAAACACCCCTTTTGAGACGATCAAGTTTCAAGAATCTTGTTTCGCATCTTTATAGCATCTTCAAGTTCACATTGCTGAATCTTGTACATCATTTAGTAGTTGTAGTTGTGTTCATCATCATTGTAAATCAAATGTAGTGTTATTGGTTTGATTCTACCGTGTGAAGAATCCGGTATCTAGCTTTGTACCGTTAAAAGGTTTAAGCAACATTGTGAGGCTTCTCTGCCAGATCAAGGAGATTGGTGACTAGTACTTACGAACTCTTGAGTAGGTGACTCAGGGAGTGGAGTAGGGCAAAGAAGGTGTCCTTATAGCCAAACCACTATAAATACTTGTGTCTTGGTTAAATCTTTCTAAGTCTCATACATCAAACATCAATATTGTGCAAACTTCACATAAGATCTTAACAAAAGTTTGAAAAGTACAAGAAACTATTCAACCCCCTTCTAGTTTTCAACAAAAGAAATGGAAATCTTTGTTTCATATGATTGTTGTCAAAGAAATAGATAATCTTTATTGTCAAAGATGGTGATATACTGATATGGATAAGACTTTTAAGTTAGGTTGATTTTTTTGTTTGACTTTTATGATTTATTTGGGTTTCTATCTTTTCTATGATAAAGTTGGGGGTGACGGTGGATGCAGATAAAAATGAGGTGAGTTGGGGATGATGTTATGAATACAAAATAAGGTGGTTTTAATTTTTTTAGTTAGGGTCCACTTATCCAACTAAGCAAAATATACACTTTGAAATATCCAAGTCATCTTGAAGAAATAAGAAAATTAAAAAATTGCTGAAGTGTCGGTCATTTTCAAAGATTAACCAGTTGTAAGTGGTATCAGCCAAAGATATTTACTATAAAGTTACAAATTTGAAAGTTACGATGGCTATATTAGTAATAAAACAAGTGTGTTTACTAGATGTGTAAATTTTGCAAAATACGTTTATAATTAATGGACTTAACCCTTCTAGTTAATAGAACAAGGGAAAGTTTGTTAGTTACATATTTAGTCTTTATGTTATGTAAAGTGTAACATGTCGATCAATTTATTGATGTATATGATTAATCATCATTTTTTTCTATTTCTGGTGTTATGGTTGTTAGCAACACCTAGGTTGCTCGGCGTAAAAAGATCTAGTATGTTTACAGCGTAGAAGTTCTCTAAAACAAATTTCTTATTTTTTAACCATTGTTGAATCAAATTTACGTGGGCCTGTTAGGCTTACCAAATGGGCTTCAATCTTTGCGATTATCCAGTTCAACTCAGCTCCTTCAGAGATACTCCTTTGTATCCTAGTTGAAATTAAGAAAGAACACCGTTAGCTCGCTCTAGGATTTTAGTTCGGGACTAACTCTGGCGTGAGAGTAAGTATATGTGGTATGAGATAATTGTGGAGAGAATATAAGGAGAGAAGTATGGTTCAGAGTGTGTGTGTTGATTTGTCTCGAGGGAATGGCCTTCCCTCTTTATACTACTTGAGTCTTACCAGATGACATGAGAATGGTGGTTGTCATCTCGGGTCAACGAGGCAGTTGCTGGGTTAGTATTTCCTCTTTGCTCGCTGACCCAGTTTTCGTTTATGTGTCAGCCTAAGGACAGTGGTCCAGACTAGTACACTACTATGTTGGGTTGTCCTTAGGTTTTCCATATGGCACGGCAATTAGGGACTCCGGACCTTATATTACCCTTGACCCATTATCTGCTTCTTCGGGGTATGTGTGAAGCTTAGGTCGTGCTAGTCCAACAAAGGTGGTTAGTCATGTTTCTCCTTCGGATATTCCAGGGTAGACTATTCCTCATCATGTCCCCCAGTCTAGTATTATCAAGCGTCCTTGCCATCGCTAGACTTCATATTCTTTCTTGTCATTAATGTTCTGTACAACATTTATGGTTTTTTTATACAATGCCTTATGTATTTACTTTCTTACTGCCATTGGTGACATGGTCTGCTCTAATCCACGCACTTTTTGGTGACATGGTTGGTTTGGGATGTGTGCATGTCACGAGCTCTGCACGCTATGGACATTTAAACGTTGTAACCTTTATGTTTTTACCCCTATAAATAGTCCTATATGTTCTCATTTTCTTTTACCTTTTCCGAAGCAAAAAACACACATTGCCTTCGGATCTGTTTCTTTTCTTTCGTTGCTATACCTTTCTTTTTGGACCTTTCACCCCTTAGGCTCCTGCTTCTTTAGGTATTTCTTTTTCCTTCTTTCTATTTGATGAGGTGTCATTTTATACACTTTTTCGGGGTCATTTAACCCCCTAAATCATGCATTTATGCCCAAAATAGGTACTTAATCGTTCCTTTTCAGGTATTTAGTATTTGGAAGGCATTTGGAGGAAATACACGTGACTTAGGCTCATTTGGAGAACAAACAGACAAGACTATGGACCTACACCAACATCTCTCAAGATTATGTTCTCAGCGGCTGGAGACGGTGTCACAAGATACACGTGCCGCCGTCACGATTCATCCCACGACGGTGTCACAACATCTCACGACGATTTGCCAACTCGCAAACCCACCCCAAGAATTATAGAATATTGCCTAATTCTACGACGGCACCACGATTAAAACGCGAAAGCCGTCGCGGCGATTTTTCTATACTATACAAAACCCGAATGTAAGGGGTTTTAGAGTGTAACTTTAGAGTAAAAAAATATGCTTTTTTTAAAAAAAAGGGAAGAGAACAAACCCTAGTTTTTTGTCTTTTTTTTTTCCTTTTTTCCTTTGACCAGTTTTAGGACGATTTTAGGGCTTCAAAACCCTATTATAACTCGTTTAATTCATTGTTTAATCAAGTAAGATTATCTTAATCATTCAATATGTCTTGTTGTTTGATTATTTATTGTTCTTGCTTTATCTTTAACATGCTTGGCTAAACTCCTATGTGTTATTTATGATTTGTATGGAAAAAACCTAGAATTTAGATCTTCAGTGGTTGTTGCATCTTGTGATGAATTTGCATGTTAGGCGTCTAGAAAACCAGCTTTTGTCTGAGTTCGCTTGTTGATATGTCTAGGGAAACATGATTGTGTAGAAAGGGTACCATCAGGTAACAGTCTTCATACTACCTTGCCCCTTATATGGTTGATCCACTTTTAATATATTTCAAATGCATTTAATATACTATTGGAGGCCTTGTAATCGTTTTCAAACTCCTTACATTGTGGAAGTTGCATTAATTGGTTTATAAGTTGAGGCGGTGGGTTCGTGTAATTGTTCATGCTTAGGATAATTTTACATAGATCATCACAAGTGTGACAAAGCAACAACACTATGAGAAGAAATATAGGGAGTAATTTCATGTTTAATGGATACATTCTTTTTATTATATTGTTATAACTATTAGCATTGTTTATTAATTAGTTTAATAGCTTAATACCAAACTGTAACCTCTCAAACAATAGATTTACTGCTTTCATAAAATAATAAAAAAACCAAAAATAATCTTCTCTAAACCCTTAGAATTCATGTTAGACCGTGCATCAAGCTTCCCAACCTATTCCCCTAGAGAAGATAACAACCCCGAGTCTTGCCTATATTTACTATAAGGTTAGAGTACTCTGCCCTAGGGAGTTGTATAAAACTTCTTGTAGAAGGTCCCTTATGACATCGCATCAAGTTTTGGCGCCACTGCATGGGGAATAGTTAGGTTTTAATCTAAGTTTTAGCTTAGCTTTACTTCTTTTGAATCCTTTTCAATGTGAGACTTTAATTTCGCATAATTTGCTTTCTCATATGTTCTATCGTTTCTTTGTGTGTTATTTATTTACGTCAGTATCCTATTCTTCGTCAACCACCTGGGGACCTCGGCAAAGAACCATATCCGTACTTCTTGGAGACTACTCCAAACATAGCCTAGTGGGCTAACAAGGAATACATTGAGTCCCCGTAGGGATAAACGCTGGTACATCTTCGATTCCCACTCACCATCCGGTTTGGTGCATCAAAACGGATTGTTCATTTCCAACGGACTTTGGTCGCCTGAGGATCCAAAACCAACACCTTAAGGATTTTCTTAAAATTAGGGATGGACCTCTCTTGACCTTGCGGTTTGAAAATAGGGAAAGAAGACGCTGCGTTTATTTCAATTTTCACTTCGGGATCAAGCTAGCAATTGGCTTGAACGTCTTTCAGCAGGATCCATCACCACATGGGAGGATCTTACTACTCGTTTCCTTGCTCAATTCTTTCCACCGAGAAGGACAGAAAAACTCCACAATGATTCATGCTGTTCCAAACCAACATCATGGTGAAATCTTTTTCTGAAGCATGGAATCGGTTTCAGGATTACTACAAAAAGTCCTACATCATAGGCATCGTCTTCCTTTGGCTCCAATGTCAAAAAAATTTATGACCCTATGTCAATCCTGTAACAAGATGAACATTAACCAATCGGATGGTGGTAAGCTTCGTGACATAACACTGAAGATCCTGGCATTATTATGTGGACCTCGATCTTCTATGATAACGAAAAGTTGGAACGACCCAAGGATTTTGCTAAACGGTCCAAGGCAATCGCTTTGCTTCTCAAGATGTCCCGGTGTACATCCAACCGCTACCTCATCGAGCTCGAAAATCAAGTCTAACGCTTGATGGAATATCATCTTGCTCTAACACAACCTACTCAAGTAAACAAAATCACTACCTCATATGAGATTTGCAGTGGTCCTTACGACACTCAGTATTTCATGGAAGATCCCAAATAAGCCTTTGTTGAATACGCATCCTCGCATACCGGTGAAGCGAGAGGTAAGTGGTATACTTTCAAGCCGAGCAAAACAATATTGGTGACACCTATAATCCATCATAGAGAAGTCACCCGAACCTTAGGTGGAGACAACCCCAAAATTCTCAAAATAATTTTTCAAACCTACCTAAACAGTTCCAACCCAATGGTTCAATCCCAAACCGTTCCTTCAACAACCATCCTCAAAGCTTTAATAATCAATCAAAACTTGAAGGATTGGTATCCAAGTTCATGGCATCTCAAGACACTAGACTGTCCAAGTTTGAAGCCGATTTAAAAAAACAACAAAGTGAGATGACCAATAAAATTGACACAGTGTTGAAGGCCATCACCGATCGAATAGCAGGAGCCCTACCTAGCGATACGTTCAAGAACCCAAAACTGAGTGCTTCCCTAGTTTTGTCTGCTCGTTCTTACCCAAATATGGACCCGCAATGCTCAAACCATGTCCAAGGTTCGATCAATGCCATCACAATCCATTCCGAGAAACAAAGCGAGTCCTATGATAAGGAAGCAAGAGAATGAGGAAGAAGAAAAGGACAGCCCAGAAAATATCCATGTCAACCCCTCCACACCGCTCGATCCGTCAGTTGTATTCATCACCAAAAAAGTCCTCAAATTCAATTCATTCTTCGAATCGCTCGGATTAGTTCCTCAATCATTCGACATTAAGGTCGTTTGCACAAAGGGGGGTGATGGAGAAGTCATGTTTATTGAGTTAATTAGAAATAATGATGACTCTAGTGAAGGAGAACCTGAAGAGGGAGGGAGTACAACGACCGAAGGGGTAGGAGCATAATACTTTGACATATTCCCAACTAGGAGTGAACTTGCATATCACAAGTACCTCATGTGTAGCCCAATCCCTTCGATATTTCTAAGGAAGTCCATCATCACGGAAGGGTGCCCATTAAACCTCAAGATACCATGCAACATTAGGCATGTGCATGTGGAAAAAGCCTACATTGACCCTAACTCCCCTCTAAACATCATGACCCAAATGATGTATAATTAGATCATGAGGAGAAAACTTAACCCTAGGGAAAACTCAAATAGAGGAGTTAGCAATTTCACAGGAAGGATCAAGGGAATACATGTCTTCGTAGGAAACTTCACCTATATCGTAGACTTCATGATTGTTGAGGATATTAGTTCAATTATAGACCCTAGGTTATCACAAGTAGTACTAGGGAAACCTTTTGTGGAAATATCCAACATGACTCACGACTCACCTGAAGGTGTTGTAAGATTTACTAACGGGACCGATGAAATTGCTTATAAGATGCCCCATATGATAGAACAGTACAACTCACTGTCAGACTTAGAAAAAGAGCTCACGAAATAAGTCTACCTTAGGAACGAAGAAGACAAGAGAAGAGGGGTGGAGTATGTAATGAGCAAAATATTAGGATTTTATAAGGAATGCTTAGAGCTTGGGCCTGAATATGTGACTGGAATGGATGATGAAGGAGAAGTCACGTAAGGACGTGTGACTTCGAGTCTAGCTACAAGACTCGTAAATAAAGAAAAGCACTTTTTGGGAGGCAACCCAATATTTACTTTTCCCGCATATTAGGAGTGTCGTGTGTTTTAACTCTTTATTGTTTATTTTATTATGTTTGAATTAGTTTGTAATCATGCTTTGTTTGTTTGTAACTTCGTCTTATTTGAAATCAAAGGTATTTTGCAACAAAATAAGTGTAGGGGAATTATCCGGTTTCTAGAACCAAATTCAAACATTTAAAATAAATTGTTTAGATTAATTCGCGTCAGTTTTGAGTCATATGATTGAATTGTTAATTCTCAGGTTTTTATGCAGCATTTTATACAGGAAAATAACATATAAAAATGAGTGCAGGAAATTTTCATCAAAAACGAAAAATGAGTTTTCACAGAGTGTGGAGACGGCGTCACAATTTACACGCGACGCCGTCACCACGACACTTGTGACGGGGTCAGGATATTTCTGACGGCGTCAAACGCCCAGTTACAGGAAAACTCGAAAATTTTAAGTACTTTTGAAAATAAAACTTGTACAACACTTAAGAAAGTTATAATTCTTTTATAAATCTGCAAAACCCTGAGTTTAATAATTCTCTCATCCTATCTTTACTGCTTTATAGAGTCAACAATAATTTCACACTGCATATTATTATATCGCACATTTTATGCTTGGTGTAGTTGTCTTTGTCTTTGATTACAGGTTATATTTGATGAGAAGAAGCTTAGAAGTTCTTAGGAAGTTTCATTGGATAATTCTTGGAGGACGATTTAACCAGTTATCGCATGTTTCTTCTCCATTATTGAGCAAGCCAATGGAGTACTAGTTTCTTTTACTTGTTTTATTTTCCCTTTATTCGTTCTTACGGGTACTTCTATAGAACTCTGGGAATGTTAGTAATCCAAAAAAGGATCGGTCACTCCATGTATTTTACGTTTCTAGCTCGTAGTCCACTAAGTATTATTTAGTAAGCTAACCGGGCCAAAGTTAAGGAAAAGCCCATGATGGCCCATCCATAGCCGGCCAAGGTTAGTATTTATACACCTCTCCATGCCTTGGAGAGGTGGTTGGTTGTTTATTTTCTCAGACACGTAATATACATTCCATTTCCATTTACTTTCTCTCCCTAAGTTCATCCAACCCTTTCTCTCACTAATTCTTGCTTAGATCAAAGATTACTTATATTCTACAATTAGTATCAAGAGCCATGGAGTGATGTGCTTAGATTTTGTGTTTGTTTTTTTGGTTTGTGAGTTTTACTTTTAAAAACGTAACATTTTCTATTTTTTTCTTGTTTTCTAAGCTTAAATTCCAAACTGAAAGATCATCTACATAGGTAGCTTTGATCTAATATCCTTGGATATAGGTGTGTGTGTTCTTAGATTCATTGAAAAATCTCTTAGTTTTGGTCATTTATGTTTGTTAGCTTTATAAAGGTCAAAATCTTGATTTTAATTTTTTCGGCTTAAAACCTTAAAATTTTCATTTTTCTTGTCCCTATAAGTTTGGTAACACTTTTGGTACAAAAAATTTTGAAAAACATTCGTCAAAAATGTGTCTTTTTGAGTTTTGAAAAAGTAGGTTTTCGTGCAAACCGATCTAGTCATTTCAGTTGAAACCGAACTAGTCATCTCAGTTGAAACCGAACTAGTCACGTCCAGTGCAAACCGATCTAGTCATCTCAGTGGAAACCGAACTAGTCATCTCCAATGCAAACCGATCTAGTCATCTTAGTGGAAACCGAACTAGTCATCTCCAGTGCAAACCGATCTAGTCATCCCAGTGGAAACCGAACTAGTCATCTCCTGTGCAAACCGATCTAGTTATCTCAGTGGAAACCGAACTAGTCATCTCCAGTGCAAACCGATCTAGTCATCCTAGTGGAAACCGAACTAGTCATCTCCTGTGTAAACCAATCTAGTCATCCTAGTAGAAACCGAACTAGTCAATTTCCTTTTAGAACCGAACTAGTCAATTTCCTTTGAGAACCAAACTAGTCATTTTCCTTTAAGAACCGAACTAGTCACTTTCTTGGAGAACTGAACTAGTCATTTTCTTTGAGAATCGAACTAGTCATTTTTCTTTGAGAACCGAACTAGTCATTTTCCAGTGTGAACCGAACTAGTCAAGTTTAATTGAAACCGAACAACTCAAATTTCAAAATTATAAGGTTTATTTCTTTGACTTGTAAAATCCCGTAAAACATTAAATTGTTTTCCTGGTTTTGTTAAGAATTGTAAAATCCTGTGTAGTTTCAAGAATTCAAACACTTAAAAGACAGCTTAATCAAACACAATTTCTTTCTACCACCATTCGATCCGACAATAATCTTTTAACATACAAATTTCTCAATGGCGACTCTTGCCGACAAAGCAATTCGGTCGGGTGCTAACAATCGTTCACCCATGTTGGAAAGAGATATGTATGATTCTTGGAAAAGCATAATGGAGCTATACATGTTGAATAGACAACATGGACGAATGATCCTTGAATCCGTTGAAAACGGTCCACTCATTTGGCCTTCAATTAAGGAAAATAGAGTGACAAGACCAAAGAAATATTCTAAGTTATCTGCTACGGAAGTAGTTCAAGCTGATTGTGATATCAAGGCAACAAATATCATTCTCCATGGACTACCACCTGAGGTCTATGCATTGGTTAGCAATCATAAAGTCGCCAAGGAACTTTGGGAAAGAATTCAACTTCTTATGCAAGGAACTTCATTGACAAAATAGGAAAGGGAGTGTAAGCTTTATGATGAATTTGATAAGTTTGTTTATAAGAAGGGGGAACACTACGTGAATTCTACTTGAGATTTTCACTGCTACTCAATGACATGAACATCTACAACATGAAACTGGAACAATTTCAAGTGAACACAAAGTTTTTGAATACTCTTCCTCCTGAGTGGAGCAAATTTGTGACTGATGTCAAACTGGTTCGGGATTTGCACACAACTAACATTGATCAGCTTCATGCTTATTTGGGACAACATGAATTTCATGCAAATGAGGTTCGTTTAATGCATGAACGCAACTCAGATCCGCTTGCATTGGTTGCAACCCATCAGATGACTCAGTCTCCTTATCAAACTCATCAAAACTCGTACCAAAACACTCAATTTCAACCACAAGTTTCACCATATCAGTCTCCACAGTATGGATCACCTTATCAGTCTCAACAATACTCAACTCATCAATCATCAACACCTCTTTCAATCACTTATCCATCTAATGATTATCAATCATCAATTCACCACAATGTTTATTCTCCATCATCATCCATCCCTCAATTGGAATATGCTCCCACAGTTAACCAACAATCTGAATTTTCCCAACAAGACTCAGGTCTAATTGTTCCAGTGTTCCAGAAAGGTGATGATCCCATTGATGCCATCAATCACATGATGTCTTTCTTGACTTCTGTTTTCACTTTCTGCTACCCTACTACCAATAATCAGCTGAGGAATTCGTCAAACCTTAGGCAACAAGCTACCATTAATAATGGAAAAGTGACATTACAACTAATTCAGGGGAGACAAACATATTTAGCTATGGGTACTATAAGGACATACACTCCAGGAGCAAGTGGAAGCAATTCTGAGAAACAAAGGACTGTTGTCTATTACAACTGCAAAGGGGAAGGCCATATGTCCAAACAGTGCACTAAACCTAAGAGGAAACGGGATGATTCTTGGTTTAAGGATAAAGTGTTGTCTTAGGTAACAAAGCTCAAGCAATGGTCAAATTACTACATGAGAGGAATTTGCATTTTGCTGATCCAGGAATATCCAGAAGGTCAAGCCACATAGACTTGACATATTCCTCACAATGCTGCCTTATCAAGCTATGATTTGGATCATATGACGCTGATTGTGATGAACTCAACGACTGTCCAAAGTTTGATCTCATGGCTGAATTTATCTCATTATGTCAGATGCCTCTTGCTGCGGTACACAATCAGATAATATGGAATAAGAATACGATTTAATCAAGTGTGTGCAAGCGATGCCGTCTTCTAAACAGTCGAATGTTGTGAACCACTCAGAGACTGAAATAACCAGTGATAGCAATATCATTCCTTATCCTCAGTATGTGATTGAATCACAACAGGCAGCTGTTCAGAATTCTGACTCCTCTGCATAACAAGATGCACTGATATTATCTGTGATTGAACAACTAAAAAACCAAGTAGTTAATTATACCAAGGTAAATCTGGAAAATAAAAGTGTCAATAATACTTTAACTGCCGAGCTTGAAAGATATAAGGAACAAGTTAAAGTTTTGAAAGAAGTACAAAATGTTGATTTAAGGAGCAATGATATCATTTCAGATTCAAGTGCACAGTCTGTAGAGATTGATCATCTTAAACAAACTCTTTCTGAACATTTAAAAGAAAAGGAATCTTTAATGCAAACAGTTACTCTTCTCAAAAATGATTTTAAGAAAGAAGAATCTAGGAAACAATCTATAAGAGATGCTGTTAGAAAGATGATCAAATAGCTAGATAATTATTGTTTTAAAGAGATCAATCTGCATTAAACTGTTCACATGTGATTGAAACTAGTTTTTCTATGATCATACCACTAAACAAGCTCTAGGTTTTCAAAACCCTTTCTATCTGAAGAAAGCTCAGCAGTTGGAACCAAAGCTTTATGTTGGTTATGTCATTAAGAATATGAGTGCTATTGTGATTCCTGACTTCGAATAGTACTCTACTGCTTTCCGGAAGAAGAGTCTTCCTAATGTGCCTTTTAAAACAAAAAGATCCTATGATGATAGAAAAGAAAGTTAATACTACCAGTCGATTATGCTGTCCTTAATCAACTTTCTCAAGATTTTGAAACACGATTTGTTTCACAAACTGAATTATCTGCTGAACAAGCCTTTTGGTCTCAGAATTCTGTGAATTCTCCAGAACCCACTCTTTCTAGTAGACCCACCAAAGTTGAGGTTCCAAAAGAACTTCCTAAAGTCAGCATGGTTAATACGAGTTTGACGAAACTTAAACACACTCTTGTTGGTTTTGACGTGGTTGTCAAAGAAAGAACCACACCCACAACCATCACTGAAGGCTCATGGGGGTTTGAACATACAAAAGCTTGTGTTTTAGGGATGAAATAATTCCATTTGTAAAAGCCTGAGAATTATTTATACTTTATTGGAATGAAGTATTATGTACGAATAATAACATTAGTTATTTTAAGTTCAAATAAACAATCAATATTTGATTGATGAACTTTCTGAAGTCCAAAATGTCTTCCATCAAATGGAACAGGCTGTGGAACAACATCGTTTAGAGTAAAAAACATTTGAAGTTAAAATGAATCAAGTTTTGAACGAAAACGAACGACTCTTGGAACAAGTTATTAGCAAAGATATCGTGAACACTATTGTGAATTCTTTTGTGAATATTGCTTCTGTGAATGTGCATGAATGTGAAAAGTCTTTCAAACTTGAGACTGAGCTTCTCAACAAAAAGGATTTCGTTGAAAAAGAGATTTACGATAAACTGTTCAAAAGTTTTACCACTCTTGAAAAACATTGCATCTCTTTAGAAGTTGATAGTCAACTTAATCAAGAAATTTTTCAAAGGAACAATTTTGCTTCCAATCAAAGTTCTCCAAGTTTTGATTAGTTGTTTGAATTAAATGAATTGAAAGCTCAGTCCCAAGAGAAAGACACAGTCATAAAGAAGTTGAAAGAGAGAATTAAATCTCTGAGTGGAAAAATGAATAAGGATAAGATTAAAAAGGACTTAGAAGAGATTGAAACAATTAATATTGAATTGGATCATAGGGTGTCAAAGCTTATTGTTGAGAATGAGCATTTGAAACAAACCTATAAGCAACTTTATGACTCAATTAAACCAGCACGTATTCGATCAAAAGAACAATGTAATGATTTAATTAATCAAGTAAATCTAAAGTCTGTGGAAATCTCTGATTTAAATGCTAGTCTTCAGGAAAAAGTTTTGGTAATTACAAATCTTATGGATGATTTAAGGAAACTTAAAGGAAAAGCTCTAGTTGATAACGATGTTACAAAATACCCTAGTGATCCAGAAATGCTTAATAAATTGTTGAATAAAAGGATAGCTCACTCTACCTATATTAAGCACACTCAAGAAGAAGCTACAGTTCTTAGGGATCTAGTTGAACATGTTAAATCAAAATATCCACTAGATCATTCCTAAATCTGCCTATAGTTGTATGCGCTAAACTAATTTCTAGGAGTTGCTTACACACATCAGTAAAACCTGCCCGAGTGTCAACAATACTGATGGAAAATTAGTGGCTGTGACCCCAAAGAACAAGGATAAAAGAGTTAGATTTACTAAGCTTGTCACATCCTTAGGATACACAATCACCAAAACAACCTCTACATCAAACCTAGTTTCTAACAAACCTATGTTGTCTTCTACAAGATTAAAACCGTCTACTAGTTCTAGCGGATCACAGCCCTCAGAAAATACAAAGAAAGATAAGAATCAGCAAACACCAAGTAGTACGTCAAAAAATAAAGCGTAAAACTAAAACCTCTATGGAACGTGAATCTTAGTTGAAAAATATAAGAACTGTGTTGTAACCCTAAAGGAACCTGCTATATGCAAGCATTCCAAGCTTAATGCGAATCTAAACTTAAATGAGTTAAGTGTAATGTTCATGCTTTCTGATAACATGATGTTGTGTTCTTGATTTTATCGATAATGGTGAATGCTCGTAATAAATCCTAAATCTGTTAAGCCAAGTTAAAGAGAAAACATATAGGAAACCACATGAAAGGTGTTTACAAATAATGGATACTTATGGGAGACTACAGTCGCACCTTCACTATAGTAGGAAAGGCTCCCTTTAACTAGGATTCCCACAACTACAGAAATAGCCCCTTAAGGAAACACAACTGCCACTAGAAAATAAAACCTAAAGCAATTGTAACATTAGTTAGTTCAAGGAAACCTAGGAAATCTAACAACTAATGTATCCTGTTACAAATCTAAGGTTCTTAAATCTAATTATCTGCTAACATAAAGGAACCCACCCAATCTTGGGGATCCAAAGTTTCCGGGTGTTCCATCTTTCTCTCTTATAACTGCAGGTCGTCCAAATGTTCTCTAGGTATTTGGGACTATACAGCTCCAAGCATATGACCGGAGATCGCTCTCAGCTCACCAATTTCGTCGATAATTTTTGGGTACAGTCATATTTGGAATGATCAGTGGCAAGAATATTGGGATATGTGATATATCAGATGGAATGTTACGAATCTCAAGAGTTTACTATAGGAAGAGAAATGGACACAACTTTTTCTTCATTGTGGAAATTTGTGATTCGAAACCATGAATTTCTTTTTCGTGTCAACCACTGCTTCATTCGAAATTTAGAAGGTGTTGATCTATTAACTGGATCTCGAGGCAACAATCGATATACTTTGTCTCTTAGAGATATGATGACGTCCTCTCATATATGTCTCTTGTCAAAAGCCTCAAAGACTAAGCCCTGGCTATGGCACCGACGTCTGTCTCATCTAAACTTTGGTGCAATCAACCATTTACTAGACACGGTCTTGTTTGAGGTCTCCCTAAGCTAAAATTTGAAAAGGACCATCTGTGTTCTACTTGTGTAATAGGAAAAAGCAAGAAGAAACCCCACAAACCTAAATCTAAAGAAACCAACCAAGAAAAACTCTATCTTTTGCACATGGATCTTTGTAGACCAATGCATGTCGCAAGTGTTAATGGAAAGAAGTACATCCTCGTCATTGTTGATGATTACTCTCGATTTACATGGGTTAAGTGCTTAAGGTCAAAAGATGAAGCTCCAAATTTTAAAATCAAGTTTCTCAAGATGATCCAAGTGCGGCTTAAAGTACCTGTCCGACGCATCAAAACAGATAATGGAACTGAATTTGTTAATCAAACTTTATGTGAATATTATGAGAAAGTTGGCATCTCTCATGAAACATCTGTTGCTCGCTCTCCACAGAAAAATGGTGTCGTTGAAAGACAGAATCGTACGTTAATTGAAGCTGCCCGCACAATGTTGATTTATGCAAAAGCTCCATTATTTTTATAGGCAGAAGCAGTTGCTACCGCATGTTACACCCAAAATCGTTCCATCGTATATCTTCGTCACGGCAAAACACCATATGAGCTTTTACATGACAAACCTCCCGACTTATCATTTTTCCATGTATTTGGTTCACTCTGCTATCCAACAGATGATAGTGTGAACTTGGGTAAGTTACAACCAAAGGCTAATATTGGTATTTTCATTGGCTATGCACCCACAAAGAAAGCATTTTGAATTTACAACCGACGTACTAGACGATTCATTGAGACAATTAATGTAGATTTTGATGAGCTGACTGCGATGGCTTCTGAACACAGCAGTTTAGGACCCGAACTTCATGAAATGACTCCTGCAACAATCAGTTCAGGACTCGTGCCAAACCCTCCTCCTTCAACACCGTTTGTACCACCTTCAAGAAGTGATTGGGATCTCTTGTTTCAACCGCTGTTTGATGAATTACTCACTCCTCCACCTAGTGTTGATCTCCTAGCCCCTGAAGTAATTGCTCCAATTGCTGACGTAGTTGCTCCAGAACCCGCTGCATCAACCAGTTCACCTTCCTCAACAACAGTTGACCAAGATGCACCATCACCTAGTAACTCTCAAACAACACCTAAAACTCAATCTCCTATCATTCCTATCGATGTTGAAGAAGACAATCATGACTTAGATGTTACACACATGAATATTGATCCGTACTTTGGTATTCTAATTCTAGAAGTTCCTTTTGATCAATCTTTATAAACGGATATTAGTCATACAATTATGCATCCCGATTACCAAATTTCTGAACATAATAGCAAGTGGACTAAGGATTATCCACTTGAAAATATAATCGGTGAACTCGATAGACCAGTTTCCACAAGGCTACAATTACACGAGCAAGCAATTTTCTGCTACTACGATGCTTTCCTCACTGCTGTTGAACCCAAGACGTATAAAGATGCTTTGACTCAATCCTGTTAGATCGAAGCAATGCAAGAATAACTTAATGAGTTCGAACGCATTGGAGTATAGGAGCTCATACCCCGACCAGATAAAGTTATGGTTATTACTTTGAAGTGGATCTACAAAGTGAAGCTAGATGAGCTGGGAGGTATTCTATAGAACAAAGCTCGGTTAGTGGCTCGTGGTTACCGTCAAGAAGAGGGTTGATTTTGAAGAGTCTTTTGCTCCGGTTGCAAGATTAAAGGCTATAAGGATTTTTCTCGCGTTTGCCGCTCACATGAACATGGCCGTCTACCAAATGGATGTGAAGACTGCGTTTCTGAATGGTAATCTGCGGGAAGAGGTTTATGTTAGCCAGCCAGATGGGTTTGTGGATCCAGATAACCCCAATCACGTGTACAAGATAAAGAAAGCCCTTTATGGGTTAAAACAAGCTCCACGCGCATGGTATGATATGTTATCTTCATTCCATCTATCCCAAGACTTCTCCAAAGGCTCAGTGGATCCTACTATGTTCATCAACCATTTTGAAGGAAGGAAATGAAATACTTCCCGTACAAGTATAGTGAGCAATGGCATTACTTTGCTGCAATCTACACTGATTGAACTTTGTGACTAATTATGCTAAAATCATGTGTTAACAATTTAAGAATGTCAATGAAGAGAAAATCCTTCATTTTTCTAGGACAATAGATTTTTTCAAATCCCTGATGCATCTTTATTAACACAGTCCAAAATATTCCCTTGAATCGTTAAAGAAATACGTTTTGATTCTTGTGACCCAGTTGGATACTACCATGTCATGGTGGAAAAATAAATACTAGAATTGAGGATAAAAAGGGAAAGTTGTTGATTCACACACTATCGAGTAGATTGGCACCCTCCTTTATCTCATAGCAAGTAGACCTGACCTACAATTTTTATATGTAATTGGTGCCACCCGGTATCAGGCTCGCCTAGCCGATGAAAGCACCTACATGCGGTAAAAAGGACTTTCAGGTATCTAAGAGGCATCGTCAATCGGGGTCTATGGTATCCAAAGGATTCTTCAATTGCACTAACAACATTTGCAGATGCGGATCATGCTGGTTGTCAAGATACACGCCGTAGCACATCTGGTAGTATGCAGTTTCTGGGAGATAGACTTGTTAGCTGGTCATCAAAAAGGCAGAAAAGCGATGCGATATCCAGTACAGAAGCTGAATATATTGCTATGAGATCACAACTTACCGACTATGGCCTTGGATTCAATAAAATTCCAATGTACTGTGATAACAAAAGCGCTATTACTTTATGCTGCAACAACGTTCAACATTCCAGATCAAAGCATATAGACATCATATTTCACTTTATCAAGGAGCATGTGAAAATGTGGTGATCGAACTTTACTTTGGCAACTAGGGAATTGGGAGTTTTAACGCACGGAACTCCTGAAACAATTGGTAGATGAAGTTTGATGAATAGTGGTGGTACCTAGTCAAATATCTTGTATCATATGTATATATATTAAAACCATAAAAACCAAAAAGATTTTTCATTTTTTCAAAATTTTTATAAAAAGAAAATACAAAAATATAAAATTCATAAAACCAAAGAAAAAAATTAAAAATGACAAAAATATAAAAAGAGGTAATAATGGCATGTCTTCTAAGAATCGATAACATTTACGGTCTTAGAAATGTCATTCAATAATGATACGAGGCTGTAAATGAAGTTCAGCAGTAAAGTTTCCAATTGTTTTCAAAAACACCAAAATGGCTTGCTATTATTTCAGATAGCAACCCGATCATCATCTTAAAGGCAAGTATTCCGTCAAAAAGGAAACTTGACCTCTCAACGGGAATTTATTCTCGGGCATGATCTACTTTATGACCATGCAAAGGCTTGTGATTACTTTGCATCACAACCCGTGATTCCTATATACCATTAGTGTACGTGTCAGTGCGCTTATGAGTTAAAATAAGAGAAATCTTATTTTTATTGGTAAAAAGCTGTCTTCACAATGAATTAGTGTTTTCAGTAATCACAAAAGGATTTTAAAAGACAATTCGACCACTCAAACAATGAAAATAGCTCTTTAAATAGAAAACGGGTCGTTATTTGAGGGGGATAAAGCGTCATCAAGTAATCTTTTAAAACGGTCTTTCAAAATAAGTCACGGAATAAACGAATAAAGTTTTTGATAATGACGGATAACAATTTAAAGGGGAGTTAATTTATTTTAACTACAAGGGCTTTAGATGTCATTTGTTTCAAACTTTAGGGACTTATTTGCAATTTGAGACTTAGTGAATTCAGGCCTTAAACTACATTCGATCAATATTGCCAACACCTCATAGTTTGTAAAAGACTTAGGAATGTTTGGAAATAATTACATAGTTTTAAAGACCTTGAGTTGATTCCTCAACGGAATGATCTAAGATAATTGATTCTTCAAACACGTTCTCAGAGAATGGTGTTTGTACAAGGTTTTGCTAATTCTAGACGATGTCGAAACCATCAAGGGGGAACAAGTAGATGTATACTTGATAGTGTCCTTGGCCTTCTTTTAGTTTGCTTCTTTGTCTTGAGGCAGCTTCTTTTAATTTTAGGCCTATTTTATCTTTCGGTGCACTATTTCATCTCAAGGTGAAGAGACATCTCTCATTATCATTATGCATCATTTGAGTCCCCAGGGGGAGGTGTTGGGAGTATAATTATTTAAAACGTGAGAAGAATTCTGTCTGATTCAATTAATGTTTTACCCGACCGGTCAATCCCTAAGCGTATTCTTAAAAGAAGTAGGTATATATGATAGAAGAGGTACACATAGGTATGATGATTCCTTTAGATTGATAGTATCCTGTAGGAAGAAATGACAGAAATGACTTCTTTCGAGACTTAGTTGACTTTGGAGCTCGAACTCACACACACATCTTCCACACACACACACAGGCGTGTTCGCGAGCGCGCTTCAGCACACACACACACACACACACACCACACACACACAAAACAGCATACAAACAGCACACACTCACACACACCACACTTGAGATCACGACCCAATGCGCTCATTAGCGAGACTTTAAATGACTGTTTTGTTGCTGTATATACTCGACTCGCCCGAAAAAAAGGGTAATTGTGTACTTTGATATCTAGGAGTTATACATCAAGACTGGCTTGATGTCGGCTTACAAGAGTAAAAGTTCTGAATCTACTCAAGAAAGGATTGTTGGTTTAGGGGGAAGCTAAGACAACATCACCAACCACATAAGCTCAAGTTACAAGTGTATCTGAATCTGTTTCATACTCGAAGTTTGATGCAAAGACTTTTGTAACTTGGAAAGAAAGTTAAAGCAATGTCGAAGAGTGCTTGGACAAAGAAAGATCATATTGACAACTTCTTGAAAGAAAGAAGGTTAATGAGGAGCTTAGAAAAGGTCGTTGGTGGGAGATTGTACGAAGGAGACCTACGGCTGCTACAAATGACCAATTTTTCTCATCATATGATGTTCTACATAACCCACTCTCTCACCACCGTCAAATCTTCGTTTAAAAACATTCGAGAATTTTTGAAATTTTGAATGACGATTTTACCATTTGACTTTTAGGGTCTGACTTGACTTTTTGACTTTTGGTCTTTTATTGTCACATAAAAGCGATTACCGCGTAACCGGTAATTTTTCGGAACATATTTAAAAGAGATATATGTTTTTCCTAAGTTGATTTATCAAATTCATAGTTGATTTATCAAAAACGAACCACTAAATCACGTTTTCACGATTCGGACCCTAAAGCAAATTGATGTTAACATTTTAGACAACTTTTTAGTTTTACCCGAGACTTGAAAACAAGCAGAAGATGGCTAAAACAGCCTCGCAAAGTTTTGAAAACTGCACACAACGGGTACCGACACACAAAAATAATTAAATTTATTTTTAATTATCACTATTTATTTAATAAAAATATTAAATAATTTTTTTTTATATTTTACTTATTTAAGCGTTGTTGATAACGCGAATATCCGAGTTAAAATTTCTTTTTATTTTTAACCAAGTCACAAAATAAATAACAGATATTTATTTTAAATGTTATAAAAATATTTATGAAATATTATCAAGTAAATACTTATTTTTATCAGAAAAATGATTTGGAAAACAATGGCGCAAGTTTCGTATTTTGAATCGTCCGATAAGTGGCTCAAACGAGTCCCGAACCGATAGTTATCAAAACTATATTAAAAATTTACAAAATGAACCCTAGACTATTGGGTATTATCATTTCATATTATAAATTTTATTATATATATAAAATTTATATATTAAATTTCATTTCCATCTCTAATAACACACACACTCACACTTTGCTCTCTCTCTCCCTCAATTTGTCCGGCCACCGCCGGCCACCCCTCAGCCACCACCGCCGCCGCTCGCCGGCCACCGGAAAACTTTTCCGGTGACTTTTCCGGCCAATACCAAAAATACTTCCCCCACTCCGATCTACCCGATCCCCATACCCACGCGCCTCCACGCGCCGCCATCCCTCCTCCGGCCGCCATGGCAGCCGCCGCTGCTGTCACCTCCACGCGCCACCCCCTCCTTTGGCTGCTATCCCACGACAGCCACCATAACACCACCGTCACCCCACCTTCACCACCATCATTATCTCATCACCATCATCATCATCATCTCGTCATCACCCAACACCACGCACCATTGCCACCACCACAGCCCCGCCACCATAGGGTGCGTGTGGTTTTTAAACCACACAAAAAGGGGTACGTTGGTTTTGTTAGTAGCACCAGGGAGGGTGCGTTTGTTTTATTTCTTTTTTTTAGCTACAAGGGTGGTTTGTTTCGGTGGTAAAACACCACCACCAAGGGGTTGCGTTCGGTTTAATAACCGCACCGAAAGGGTGCGTTTTGGTCTTGTTAAGACAGCCGAGGGCTGCGTTTCGTTTATAATAATGCACCTAGGGTGCGTTGGGTTGTGGCAGCCAACACCAAGGGCGGGTTTGGCTGTGGAAACCAACCAGGGTGCGTTTGGCTCGATAGAAAACGTAAGAGGGTGTTTGTATTAACAGATTAGGGTGCGTTTGATTGACCGAAATATAGATTAGGGTGCATTGGTTTATTGAAAACCAGATTTGGGTGCGTTTGGTTGCGGGTTTGGCAGCCAAGGTGCGTTTGATTTGATAGAAAACAGCGGATAGGGTACGTTTGGCTGAGGGTTTAGCACCAAGGGTTGTGTTTGGTTCTAAGTGTAGCACGAGAGGGTGCGTTTGGTTCTGGATTCACTATCATAGGGGTGCGTTTGGCTGTGGCTGCCCCGAAAAGGGTGCGTTTGGTATATTAACAACATAAGGGGGTGTTTGTTTGGTTTGGTAGATTTGCCAAACGGGTGCGTTTGGATTTGCACAAAGATCATCAAGGGTTCGTTGGTTTATACACTTGACTAATAAAAATAACACGAGATATATAAATTATAAACCGAATATATATTGGTGGTTTAAATTGGTTAAATAAATATGATGATTATTATTTGTTTTAGTTAGAAACAAATTAGGGGTGTTTGTGTTGCGGTTTGACACAAAAGGGTGCGTTTGGTTTATACAAAACGACAATTATATATCGTAAGGTTTTAAAGATATATTAAAACCGGATAAATAATGGTGGTTAAATGGTTGAATAAATATATTATTTATTATATCGTTTCCTATTTGATCTCGTATAAATATATATGTATATATTTATATTTGAAACACGCGAGTTGTTTGAAAAGTGTAATAACATTAGATTTTTAAATCTGGAAAACGTTATATAACCGGGAAGGTCATGACGGAATTTATATAATTTTTTTTATATATTTAGTAATGTTTTACTAAAGCCTCTATTATTTTAGAAACCGATAAAAGGGACTAAGTTATATTTTATTTTTTGGGTAAAGGGAAAGATTCCCCGGTAAAATATATTAATAACCCAAAAACCGATAAGTACAATGGAATGTGACAGAGCGTCACATTAACCTCAAG
>BQNB010067444.1:2754-29969 GCA_026074375.1 Tanacetum coccineum | reverse complement strand
ACAGCTTCGTTCAAATTGGCAGGCTTAGAAGAAGTGACTTCGCCCTTGATGTTCTCAGTCAATCCTCGGATGTAAGCATCAACCTTCATACTTTCTGGCTCAACCATCCTTGGACACATCAAAGCTAACTCATTGAATCTTTGAGTATAAGCAACAATGTTATACTCCTTGACCTTCAGGTTCCACATTCGTGCTCCATTCTTTGCAGTTCTTCTATCGGACAAAACTCTACAGTCATCAGTTGCTTCATTTCAGTCCAAGGCATTTGGTTCACAGTCTTTAAACCCATGGTTGCAACCTTAGCATCCCACCAAGTTAAACCAGGTCCTTGCAGTGTTGCAGCAACAAACTTAACCTTTTTGCCCTCTACACATTCACTGATTCCAAAAACACTCTCAGTTTTCTCGAACCATCTTCGTAATTCGACAGCTCCCTCAGTACCATGAAAAACAGTAGGATTACACTTCATAAACCCAGCAAAAGTGCACTCACGAACAACAGGTGCGGCATCTTGACCCCTAACTAGTACAGATCCTCTAGCATCATTTTCAGCATTTGCATGTCTAGCCCGCTCAGCAGCGATAACAGCATCGACTCTTTCCTTGATCATTTGACGAATGACAACTTGAGTCAAATGTTCAGACTTTAGAGGCATGATTCTGTCATGTCACACCGAAAAAAATCTGATAAGCATTCATAACATGATATACTCATAACATGGTACAATGACAAATTAATCGCAATCACAGTCACACAACATCAAGTAGTAACCAAAAGATAGTCATTCATTTTTCATCACGAAAGAGTTAATACATAGTTGCATTATTTCATGAAATGATATAAATCCTTACAACCATTAGCATCAAGTCTACTAACTGAGGATTCAGTTTAGTGATTACACAATAAAGATACTATAATTGAAACTAAACTACTAAGAATCACGAGGAGATCCTCGCGGCTCAGATGACAGACTCTTCTCATCTTCAACCGGAACATTGATAGCTTCATTTAGTCTTTCTTCAAACACAAATCCCCTACGAATCATCTCTTGATAGAACTCATGAGCTCGAACTCTAGTCCAATAGAGATCTCTCTCGACTCGTTCGTTCTGCATACGAAGGAATGTGTTGCTAAACCTTGCTTCTTCAAGTTCCTTCTTCAGTTTCTTACACTCATCTTTTTCTTCAGCATTACCAAGCTTTTCAACCAGCTTTTCCATTGCAGTCGTTCCTTGCTCCACACTAGAACGCACTTCATTACCCAAATCCAAAATCAACTTACCATAATACTCATCCTTTGCTTTTCCCTTCTTCTTGACCAATGCATGCGCCGTCTCGCGACCACATAGTCGTCTTGAAAGAGAAGCCATCCGACCAAAAAGAGAGTTAATGTCCCTCTTCATGAGACCAAGAAATAGACCATCACTGTCCTCTCAAAGGAAAGGGGCAGTAGACGACTCACCTACCTCATGGACACTAGCAGGAACAGTCTCATCCTCGGACTCAACCGTGTCCTCAACCTCAATCACATCCTTAGGCTCAAACTCAGAAGCAGGCGGCGGAGGGTTAAGAGGATCCACCTCTTCATAAGGATATGTTAACTCTGGTTCATTCTCATCTTCCTCGATGTCGACTTCCATATCGTCTTCTTTTTCTTGAGGTTCTTCTTCTTCCTCAAATTCTTCCTCTTTCGGGTCCTCGTCTTCATCTAATAAGACAGGCTCGGGAACAACAGGAACCTCATCGTGTTGATTCGGCTCAACAACGGGTACATCATCCACATGATTGGGAGGAATTATGTTTACCATGATAATCTAGAAAATATCATATAATACTTACTCAATAGAAATTCTTATTCGAACGCTATTGTCAAAATAACAGTTCGCATAAAAGCGCAACAAACAAAAATTCACAATTCGTGACATTCTCGTTCAGTATATACCTCAATTATACTCCAAACATATATAATAATAATTATCATATAATCACATAACATTCTATGCATACAACACATGCATAAATGTACTAATACATAACAATTTATGCATCCAACACATGTATAAATATATCCATACATAACTATTTATACATACAACACATACATAAATATACCTTTTCTTTTCACATGTAACCAATGGCAAAGAGGAGTCTTGGCGTGCGTGTAGAAGCGTTATAGTTTAGGTTTTCAAAAAGACTCGACCTAGTTCTCTATAACCTTAGGCTCTTGATACCACTCTGTAACACCCCCAACTTTGGATTGCGCAGCGGAATTAGCAATTGGGCGTTACTAAATAGCACCATTCACCAAGATAATAGAAAACGACCCAAATGAGACGTTTAACAAACATGTGTTCCATTATTAATCAAAGTAAAACGCGTTCAGGTCCCCACAGAATCGCAACCACAACCATTACATCATTTGAAAAACTATTGTTTCAAAATAAGGACATTATTTTAGAACAATTTAAGACATTGTTTTTTAAAGACAAGGAACACACAAGTAGTCTTTCACCAAATCCATCACACGCACGACACCTCCACGCCATCGTTGCCTTCATCCTTGGTTACATGGGATAAAACATGTTTAAAACGTCAACAACAATGTTGAGTGAAATTCATAGAGTTTAAAATAATCAATAAGTAATAATCTTTGAACACATAATTAGTTCTCAGGAAAACATTGCAACAAATACAATGTATAACAATCTCTTTTCTTTCACGTAATAAGCTCATGACACCAAACGTTAACAATACATATGCCATTTGATATGTTAATTTGCCCCAGAACAAGGTATTATTGTCATATACCTATTACTTCTAAATACAAAATGTCCGTTTGACAGGGTGTTCAAAAGGATTCATACCCCGGACAGGGTTGTCAAACGCAATAGATCTATTTAATGCATTAGCGTTCACCTCACAAGGCGATTAACATTTCATGAAATAAAGGACTTCGATAATAGCTACTTATGCTGAAACAATCTCGTAATCGGGTCCAGCATACCATAAAATCATATGTGTTCCGATTTATAAAACAAAACATGTATCCCCCCCGTGGCGAGTTATTAAAACAAATAAAAGACAATAAATCGGAGGCTATGAACTCACATTAAGCAAAGATCCAAATCAATCAAGCGCAAGTAACTTCACGTCTTAACCGCGACCTATATAGTACATATATAGCGGTACATGACTAAAAGTATATTAAATCATATATTGCATACTTGCATATATATATATATATATATATATATATATATATATATATATATATATATATATATATATATATATAGATATATATATATATATATATATATAATTTTTATTAAATATATATAATATATATATATATTACTATTATTATTACTATTACTAATACGTATATACAATCATATACTAAAATCTGCAAGTGCGACGCTAAACATTTCATCTTGTCACACTTAACAATATTACCACATTTTGCATAAAGTTTCCATTTTTAGAAAGTTACCGAAAGTAACGATAATATAATCCGAACTTCATATTTCGTTACAATTTAACTAACATTACGAACCATTTGCTTATTCTAGACTTTATTCACAAGTTTACGTAAGATTGACTTTCAAAAGTCAAACTTCGTAGTTGACTTTTTACCCCAAAAAATTATCCAAACTTTGACCGGTCCGTAAACTTTCTTTTTAGGAGTTACAAGGCCACCTTATATCAAAACGGACCTTAGAACATCCTTTATCATTTTCAAAAGCTTAAAATAAATTTCAAAATTTTCTCGACACGCCACGGTCAAGTCAAACTTTCTGGTCAAACAAAGTCAACCCAAAACCCATGAAAACGACTTTTTCGACATAATCCGACTATCAAAATACGCTTAACTAGTCTATGTAATTATACCAAAACCATCAAAACTTGGTCAATCATAATACACGCTTTTGATATTTTCCGTACTTGAATCATCTAGCAATAATCATATACATGCAATAACAATCTAATTAATCAACACAAAAACACAATTAAAATACTCACAAAGTAAGAACAAAACTAGACTATGGTTTCCCCTTGTTGAACCGTACGAATGAGTACACAAACCAAATAAACTGAACCTTTTCAATCAACCAACTTGCTAATAACAATAATCTAACCACTTTGAACACACCCTTAAAAAAAACAAAATACTTGAAAACACTAAACTTGACTCCAAAAATCTAACTTTTTTCAAAACTTAATGCATGTGAGGTTTCTATAGTGGGATTTGTAGCTCTTGAAACAAGGATTAAGATGGTAATACACCGAATTTAATTGCATGTCGGTAATGAAGTGGTGGTGGTTTCTTTGTGGTGGCCGACGAACAAAAAAGAAAGAGGAGGAAGGAGTAACAATTTTGTAAAAAGAAAAATGAGAGGTATTAGTGGCTATTTATAGAAAAGAACTTTATGGCAACTTAGCAACTTTAACCCCTTCCTTCATTAAATCCCTTTTAAAAACTATACAAACATTTCTTTAAAAATAAAATCGGTCCAACAAATCGGGGTCACACCAGTAGAATAAATATTTTTAAATCTTCTGACCCACCAATTTTTATTTAACAACGTTTAACAAATGTGGTTTAAACCTCGTAAAACACCGACCTTTTAAAAACACGATTTTTACAAAAACTCGGGGAAACGTCGTAAAATACAAAAATAACATATTTACGCTCTTGGAGCATCAAAATACATTTTTCTGACTTTCTTAGACACTAAAAAAATAGAGACTCAATCACGGATTGAAATTACCTTATAAAAGGAAATTTTCATCAAACCTTACATAGCATAAACGACTATAATTATTTACGTAATAAAAAATAATTATCTTAGCTCGGGATAGACGTTGACCTGAAACTCGGGTTGTTACAACTAGTGATAGTCTCATATTCATTCTCTAATTTGATTAAATGGCTCTTCCTAAATATGTCTAATGATAGTCTACATCGATAGACTTTGTATCTTATTAGGAGTACACACTAAGCACGTAGAAATTAGACTTCTCCTTAGTCAATCTAGACATAATGCACCTCACATATGTGCTTTAATATTTCAAGATGATTACTTTTTCATATGTAATGCAATTATATGTCCTCATAATCTTGATGCACAACATTTAATTGCTTGGATATTAAATGCATGACCACTATAAAGGCATTTGTCTTTTTCTAGCAATTTAGATAAAATATTTCTTAGTTTATCTAAATGGCACATGCCCCTAAATGCTAAATGCTAACATGACGATTACATTTAAAATTTTCATGTTTTTTATGCGTCAGGTTTGATACCAGATGTCGAAAGCCAAATAAACACTCACTTATAATTAAGAACAAGAAAGTAAGCTAGGAGATGCTTATGAATGGTAGAGAGAGAAAGTAGAAGAGAGAAATAGAGAGAAAGAGGAAAGGGTACTTGCAAAATGAAAGTGACAAATGACCAATCCCACCTCACGTCCTTGGGTAAGGTGTATATGTAATCAAAGACGAAAAGGCTTGGCCAATGCCTTAGTAATTCGAAACGGGCCGGGGCGCGGGATTACTGGTGGCGTTGAGGACGGGGCCCGATACACCGACCGGGTTTAAGCTACATTTAAGAGACCCGTGGGAACCCGTCTAGCCGAGACAGGGGGGGGATACAGGGGGGGGGTAAGTTAAATTAATGACCGGGGGCGTGACGAAAAAGTTGAACGATGTGTCGCTATGTGCCATTGTTCCGACCAATATTTTGGAGGCTAACAATCTCCCCCAAAGTGAGTTAGGGGTGGTGGGACGTCGAGGTCTTCGTGAGATCAATGAGAGATTTGCTTTTGGCGGTTAAGCTCGTGTCTTTGTCTTGGTCTTTATCTGGCGGAGGGGGGGGGTGTTGTAGGCGGGGTTCCTTAAGGCTTTGGATCCTCAGAGCGGGGAGGCGCGGGGGGGGGGGGTGGGGGGGAACAAACGAGGAGGAGGGGGGGGGGGGAAAAGAGAGAGATCAAGAGTGCGAGGGAGGCGAGAGAGAGCGGAAGCGCGGGTACCACAAGATAAAAGACCAAAACAAAGACTAAGAGCTAACGTCAAAGGGAGGTGCGTAGAGAGCGACGCCTGAGTGCGAGTCATGGCGCGCGTGCGCGTCGTGTGATGCGAGGCAGGGGGAATGAGAACCAACTTGGGGGAGATGTGCGGGAGCTTGCAGTGGCGGTGCCTTCTCACAAACACATTATCAACAATGAAGTTCGTTCATTAATTAATTACGTCTCGGTCATAATTAATATAGTTGTAATAGCTAACTGGGTTACAACGGAGCTCTTAACGTAAGCAAACACGGCACGCGTATGCGTGTGCGTGAAAGCCCAAGAATCCCGAGACCCGGCCCCGTAAGAATTCTCTATATGCCATGAAAGCTTTTAGATTGAAACTTATACACCCCTTACCAGGAAGGTGAGGTGTAGGGTTTGGTCATTTGTAACTTTCATTTATTGCCAAGTACCCTTCCCTCCTTTGGGTCCGGCCATACTCTTCTCTCTCTACACATATCTCCTCTCAACAATTCTTATCATCTCCTACTTACTTTCTTGTTTCTTAATTATAAAGTGAAGTGATTATTTGGATTTCGACATCATGTAAAATGACCCATAAAAAACATGAAAATTTTAAATGTAATCGTCATGTTAGCATTTAGCATTTAGGGGCATGTGCCATTTAGATAAACTAAGAAATATTTTATCTAAATTGCTAGAAAAAGACAAATGCCTTTATAGTGGTCATGCATTTAATATCCAAGCAATTAAATGTTGTGCATCAAGATTATGAGGACATATAATTGCATTACATATGAAAAAGTAATCATCTTGAAATATTAAAGCACATATGTGAGGTGCATTATGTCTAGATTGACTAAGGAGAAGTCTAATTTCTACGTGCTTAGTGTGTACTCCTAATAAGATACAAAGTCTATCGATGTAGACTATCATTAGACATATTTAGGAAGAGCCATTTAATCAAATTAGAGAATGAATATGAGACTATCACTAGTTGTAACAACCCGAGTTTCAGGTCAACGTCTATCCCGAGCTAAGATAATTATTTTTTATTACGTAAATAATTATAGTCGTTTATGCTATGTAAGGTTTGATGAAAATTTCCTTTTATAAGGTAATTTCAATCCGATGATAGAGTCCAATTTTTTTAGTGTCTAAGACAGTCAGGAAAAATTTATATTGATGCTCCAAGAGCGTAAATATGTTACTTGTGAATTTTATGACATTTCCCCGAGTTTTTGTAAAACACATGTTTAAAGGTCATGTTTTACGAAGTTTAACGCTTATTAAACGTATTAAAGTAAAATTAGTGGGACGGATTTAAAATATTTATTAACATGGTGTGACCCGAGTTGTTGACCGATTTTATTTTTAAAAGAAATGCTTTGTACTAGAGAGAGAGAGGCGCGGCGCGAGGGATTAAAGAAGGAAGGTGGGTAAAAGTTGCTAAGATTGCCAAAGTATTCTTTTCTATAATAGCCACAAATACCTCACGTTTTTCTTTTTAAAAAATGTTACTCCTTCCTGCGCGAGCGAGAGAGCGAGAGTTTTGTCCGTTCGGCATCACAAAGAAACCACCACCACTTCATTTCTGACATGCAATTAAATCCGTTTATACCATTTTAATCCTTGTTTCAAGAGCTACAAATCCCACTATAGAAACCTCACATTCATTAAGTTTTGAAAAAGTTAGATTTTGGGTCAAGTTCTAGTGATTTTGAGTATAAGGGTGTGTTCAAAGTGGTTAGATTGTTGTTATTAGCAAGTTGGTTGATTGAAAAGGTTCGGTTTGTTTGGTTTGTGTACTCATTCGTACGGTTCAACAAGGGGGAACCAAGTCGATCCTTGTTAATAGCTTTGTGAGTATTTTAATTGTGTATTTGCGTTGGTTAATTAGATTGTTATTACATGTATATGATTATTGCTAGATGATTCAAGTGCAGAAAATATTAAAAGCGTGTATTGTGATTGACTAAGGTTGGATGGTTTTGGTATAATTACATAGACTAGTTAAGCGTATTTTGGTAGTCGGATTATATCGAAATGTCATTTCATGGGTTTTTGGGTTGACTTTGTTTGACCAGAAAGTTTGACTTGACCGTGGCGTGTCGAGAAATTTTTGAAATCTATTTTAGGCTTTTGAAAATGATAAAGGATGTTCTAAGGTCCGCTTTGATATAAGGTGGGCCTTGTAACTCCTAAAAACGAACGTTTTACGGCCGAGTCAAGTTTGGATAATTTTAAGTGTTAAAGTCAACTACAAGTTGACTTTTGAAAGTCGCGCACTTACGTAAACTTTTGAATAAAGTCCTATAATAAGCAAGTGGTTCGAATGTTAGCTAAGCGTAATGAAATATGAAATGTTCGGATTATATTATCCCTTACTGTCGGTAACTTTCTATAAAATGGAAACTTTTATGGACAATGTGGTAATATTGTTAAGTGTGACAAGAAAAGAAATGCTTGCTACGCACTTGGCGATTTTAGTAAAATTGATTGTATAACGTAATAGTAATAGTAATAAATAATAGTAATATATATATATATATATATATATATATATATATATATATATATATATATATGATAATATAAAAATATATATATTATATTATATTATATATATATATATATATATATATATTATATATATATATATATGCAAGTATGCCATAATAATGATTTAAAATACTTTTTTAGTCAACGTACCGCTATAATATGTTAACATATAGGTCCGGCGGTTAAGAACGTAAGCGTGAGAGCGCGAGAAGCGCTTGATGACATGATTGAATTGGATCTTGCTAAGAGATATTCATAGCCTCGCATTTAAATCTTTTAATTGTTTTAAAAACCCGCGAGGGGGATACATGTTTGTTTTATAAAATCGAACACATATGATTTTATGGTATGCTGGACCCGATTACGAGATTGTTTCCGCATAAGTTGCTATTGTCGAAGTCCCTTATTTCATGAACCGTTAATTGCCTTGCGAGGTGAACGCTAATGCATTAAATAGATCTATTGGGTTTGACAACCCTGTCCGGGGTATGAATCCGTAGGTGAGCACCCTGTAACGGACATTTTGTAATTAGAAAGTAGTAGGTATATGACAATAATACCTTGTTTTGGGGCACACTAACATATGAAATGCCATATGTACTGTTAACGTTCGGTGTCATGAGCTTAATGCGTGAAAGAAAAGAAGTTGCTATACATTGCATTCGTTGCTTTGTTTTCCCGAGAACTAATTATGTGTTCAAAGATTATTGCTTATTAATTATTTTAAACTCTATGAATTTCACTCAACTTTGTTGTTGACGTTTTAAACATGTTTTATCCCAGGTAACCAAGGATGAAGGCAACGATGGCGTGGAGGTGTCGTGCGTGTGATGGATTTATGGAAAGACTACTTGTGTGTTCCGGTCTTTCAAAAACTATGTCTTAAGTTGTGTTAAAACAATGTCTTTTATTTGAAACAATTGTCTTTCAATGTTGTAATAGACGGTGGTTGCGATTCTGTGGGGACCTAAACGCATTTTAACTCTGATTAATAATGGAACACATGTTTGTTAAAACTCTCCATTTGTGGGTCATTTTTCCTATTATATTGTGAATGGTGCTATTATTAACGCCTAATAGCTAATTCCGCCTGCTAATCCAATTTCGTTGGGTGGTTGTTACAGAGTGGTATCAAGAGCCTAAGGTTATAGAGAACTAGGTCGAGTCTTTTTGAAAACCTAAACTATAACGATTCTACACGCACGCCGAAAATCCTTGTTGCCATTGGTTACCTATAGAAAGAAAAGGTAAATTTATTTGATTATTATGTACATGTATATTTACGTATGTGTTATACGTATAATTAATTGGTTAAGTATGGATATATTTATGCATGTGTTGGATGTATAAATTGTTATGTATTGGAGCATTTATGCATGTGTTGTATGCATAGAATGTCATGCGATTATATGATAACTCTCATTATATATGTTTGAAATATAATTGAGGTATACGTGAAATGAGAATGTCACGAATTATGAATTTTTGTTGTTACGCTTTGATGCGAACCGTTATTTTGATAATAGTGTTTCAATGATAATAAGAAGTGATACTCTATTAAGTAAGTATTGTATGATATTCTCTAGATTATCATGGTGAACGTAATTCCTCCGAATCACGTAGATGATGTACCTGTTGTTGATCCGAATCAATACGATGATGTTCATGTTGTTCCCGAGCCTGTCTTAGTGGATGAAGACGAGGACCCGGAAGAAGATGAATTTGAGGAAGAAGAATATCCTCAAGAAGAAGAAGATGATATGGAAGTCAACATCGAGGAAGATGAGAATGAGCCATAGTTGACTTACCCTTATGAAGAAATGGATCCTTTTAACCCTCCACCGCCTGCTTCTGAGTCAGAACCTGAGGATGCGATTGAGGTGGAGAACCCGATTGAGCACGAGGATGAGACTATTCCTGCTAGTGTCCATGAGGTAGGTGAATCGTCTACTGCTCCCTTTTATCTAAGTCTCTCTATCAGGATAGTGATGGTCTATTGCCTGGTCTCATGAGAAGGGACATTAACTCTCTTTTTAGTCGGATGACTTCTCTTTCAAGACGATTGTGTGGTCGCGAGACGTCGCATGCATTCGTCGAGAAGAAAGGAAAAGCAAAGTACGAGTACTATGGTAAGTTGATTTTGGATTTGGGTAATGAAGTGCATTCTAGTGTGGAACAAGGAACGACTGCAATGGAAAAGCTGGTTGAGAAGCTTGGTAATGCTGAAGATAAAGTTGAGTGTAAGAAGTTGAAGAAGGAACTTGAAGAAGCAAGGTTTAGCAACACATTTCCTTTTTTCCTATGCAGAACGAAACAGTTGAGAGAGATCTCTACTGGACTAGATCGAGCTCATGAGTTTCTATCAATAGATATTCGTAGAGGAGTCAATTGTGTTTGAAGAAAGACCGAACAAAGCTATCAATGTTCCAATTGAAGATGAGAAGAGTCCATCATCTGAGTCGCAAAGATCTCCTCATGATTCTTAGTAGTTTAGATTCCTTAGTATTGTCTTTATTGTGTAATCACTAAACTGAATCCTCATTTAGTAGAATTAGTGTTATTGGTTGTAACAATTTGTATCATTTCTTGAAACAATGCAACTATGTATTAACTCTTTTGTGATGAAAAATGAATGACTATCTTCTGATTACTACTTGATGTTATGTGACTGTTGTCGTGATTGATTTGTCATTGTACCATGTTATGAACGCTTATTAGATTGTTTTCTGTGTGACGTGACAGAATTATGCCTCCAAAGTCTACACCTATGACTCAAGCTACTATTTGTCGAATGATCAACGGAAATGTGGAATCTGCTATCGCTGCTGAGCGAGCTAGACATGCGAATGTTGGAAATGATGTTAGGGGATCTGGACCAGCTAGGGGTCAGGATGCCGCACCTGCTGCTCATGAGGGCACTTTTGCTGGATTTATGAAGTGCAATCCTACTGCTTTTCGTGGTACTGAAGGAGCTGTTGAATTATTAAGATGGTTCTAGAAAACTAGGAGAGTAGAGAGAGAGTGTGATCGAGCGAGTGCATTGTGTAGAGGGCAAGAAGGTTAGGTTTGCTGCTGCAACATTGCAAGGACCTGCTTTGACTTGGTGGAATGCTAAGGTTGCAACCATAGGTTTGGAGACTGTGAACCAAATACCTTGGACTGAGATGAAGAAACTGATGACTGCTGAGTTTTGTCCGATAGAACAAATTCAACGTATGGAGCACGAATTATGGAACTTGAAGGTTAAGGAGTATAACATTGTGGCTTATACGCAGAGGTTCAATGAGCTTGCGTTGATGTGTCCGAGAATAGTTGAGCAAGAAAGAGTGAAGGTTGATGCTTACATCTGGGGATTGACATCAAGGGTGAAGTTACTTCTTCTAAGCCGGCTAACCCGAACGAAGCCGTACGCATGGCTCATAAGTTGATGGATCAGAAATCGCAAGCTAGAGATGAAAGAATTTTGGAAGGAAAGAAGCGAAAGTGGGAGAGCTTTAAAAGTGTAAATGGTAGTGGTAAGGGCAATCAAAGGGATAACTCACGTCAAACTTTGTAGAATAACCAAAGTCAAGGAAACGCGCGAGCTATGGTTACCGCTCATACTGATGGAAAGCTTCCTTTGTGTGAATGATGTTTTACTCGCCATGTTGGTCAGTGTACGATCAAGTACCACAAGTGTGGAAAGGTTGGGCACAAGCTAAGGTACTATAAGGAAAAGAATGTTGTCACGGGTGCAAATGCTCTGCCCATTCTGACTTGTTATGATTGTGGTGAGCAAGGTCATACTAGGAACCGATGCCCAAGGAAGGTTAAGCAAGAGGAAGTTAGAGAAGTTCATGGTCGAGCTTATGCTATTAAGGATGCTGAGCCGAAGGGTCTGAATGTGGTTACTGGTACGTTTCTGCTCAATAACCGCTATGCTTTTGTTTTATTCGATTCGGGTTCCGATAGGAGTTTTGTGGATACTAGATTTAGTTCCATGCTTGATATCGATCCGGTCAAAATAGGAGCTAGTTATGAGGTAGAGTTAGCTGATGGAAGGGTAGTTAGTACGAACACTGTTTTGAAAGGTTGCACTTTGAATTTAGTGAACCATGTTTTTGAAATCGATCTTATGCCGATTGAGCTGGGTATATTTGATGTCATCATCGGTATGGATTGGCTTGTCAAGCACGATGCCATGATCGTCTGTGGCGAGAAAGTTGTTCGTATACCGTATGGGAACAAGATGTTGATAGTCGAAAGCGACAAGGGTGTGTCTCGACTAAAGGTCATATCTTGTATCAAGGCCCGTAAGTACGTCGAGCCGTAGGTTGTCATTTTACACATTTTGGCACACGTGACGGAAAACAAGTCGAAGGAGAAACGAATGGAAGACGTGCCTGTAATTTGTGATTTTCCTAAGGAGTTGCCAGGACTACCACCGTCGAGGTAAGTAGAATTTCAAATTGATCTAGTACCTGAGGGCTGCACCTGTTGCACGTGCACTGTATAGATTGGCACCGTCTGAGATGAGAGCATTGTCAGTACAACTGCAAGAGCTGCTAGAGAAAGGACTTATTCGTCCGAGTTCATCATCGTGGGGAGCACCGGTGTTGTTTGTGAAAAAGAAAGATGGATCTTTTAGAATGTGTATAGATTATCGCGAGTTAAACAAGTTGACTGTCAAGAATCGTTATCCTCTTCTAAGAATTGATGATTTATTTGACCAACTGCAAGGTTCGAGCGTGTATTCTAAGATCGATCTGCGATCAGGATATCACCAGTTACGCATTAAAGAGGAAGACATTCCGATTACTGCATTTAGAAACTTGGTATGGTCACTTTGAGTTCCAAGTAATGCCGTTTGGATTGACTAATGCACCTGTTGTGTTTATGGACTTGATGAACCGCGTATGCAAGCCATATATTGATAAGTTCATCTTAGTGTTCATTGATGATATTTTGGTCTATTTCAAGGACGAAGAAGAGCATGGGAAGCATTTAAAGATTATTCTGGAGTTGCTTAAGGAAGAAAGATTGTACGCCAAGTTTTCAAAGTGTGATTTTGGGCAAGATTCGGTATAATTTCTGGGTTATGTGATTGATCGAGTGGCGTTCCCCTGTTGAACCTATCAAGAATCGAAGCCTTAAGATTGGCGTGCACCGACGATGCCAACGCGGTGAAGCAATTCTGAATTGGCTGGGTCACTAAACCGAGGTATACTTGAAGGTTTTCTTTGATTGTCTTGCCACTGACTAAGTTGACTCAGAAAAATAAGAAATATGAGTAGGGAAAAGAAGAAGAAGAAGCTTTTCAGACATTGAAGCAGAAGTTATGTAGTGCACCGATCTTAGCGTTTCCTGAGGGAACGAAAGATTTTGTGGTGTATTATGATGCATCACTTAAAGGTTATGGAGCCGTGTTGATGCAAAGATAAAAGGTGATAATTTATGCTTCTAGACAATTAAAGTCCCTGACAGATTACACTACTCTCAGATTATGAGTATGGGAGCGTTTGTTTTTGCTTTCCCCCCCCCCCCCCCCCCCTTAGGATTAAATATTATGGAGACATTATTTGTATGGAACGAAGTGTATGGTTTTCACCGATCATAAGAGCCTACAATATATTTTGAATCAGAAAGAGCTGAACTTGAGACAACGAAAATGGATTGAGTTGTTGAGCGATTACGATTGTGAAATTCAGTATCATCCTGGAAAAGCGAATGTTGTGGCTGACGCCTTAAGTCGGAAGGAAAGGAATAAGCTATTACGTGTTTGAGCTTTGATGATGACTGTTCACAATGATCTACCTAAGCAGATTCGTGAAGCTTAGAAGGAAGCGATGAAAAGGAAGAATGTAAGGGCAGAGAATTTGGGGAGATTGATTAAGTAGATATTCGAGTTTCACCCTGATGGAACACGTTGTTTTAGAAATCGTGTTTGGTTGCCACGATTCAGTGGATTGAGGGATTTAGTTATGCATGAATTGCATAAGTCTAAGTATTCTATCCATCCAGGATCAAACAAGATGTATCAAGATCTGAAGCCGTTGTACTTGTGGCCGAATACGAAAGTTGATATTGCCACGTATGTAAGCAAGTGTTTGACTTGTGTGAAGGTTAAAGCCGAGCAGTAGAAACCATCTAGATTGCTGCAACAACCTGAGATTCCTATTTGGAAGTGGGAAAGGATCACTATGGATTTTGTGAGTGGACTGCCAAGAACGCCGAGTGGGTATGATACGATTTGGGCTATTGACGATCGACTGACCAAATCAGCTCATTTCCTACCAATGAAGAAAACGGATAGCATGGAGAAGCTCACGCAACTTTACTTGAAGGAGGTAGTGTGTAGGCATGGTGTTCCCGTTTCGATCATTTTGGATCGAGATAGCCATTTTACGTCAAGATTCTTGAAATCGCTTCAGGAAGCGTTGGGGACGAATTTGGATATAAGTACCGCTTACTACCCTCAAACGGATGTTCAAAGCAAAAGGACTATACAAACGCTTAAAGATATGTTGCGTGCTTGTGTGATCGACTTTGGAAGTAGTTGGGATCGCCATCTGCCATTGGTCGAGTTCTCATATAACAATAGTTATCACACGAGCTTTAAGGCTGCACCATATGAGGCTTTGTACGGACAGAAATGTAGATCACCTGTATGCTGGAGTGAGGTTGGAGATAGCCAACTCACCAGTCCAGAATTGATTCGTGAAACGGCCGAGAATATCATTCAGATTAAGAACCGCTTGTTAACTGCCCGTAGTCGCCAGAAAAGCTACGTAGATAGGAGAACTAAGTTGTTGGAATTTGAAGTCGGTGATATTGTATTGCTCAAGGTATCGCCATGGAAGGGCGCTGTGCATTTTGGAAAGCGCGGAAAGTTAAGTCCACGTTACATTGGGCCATTCAGGATTTTAGCTAGAGTTGGTCCTGTAGCTTATACGTTGGAGTTACCTGAAGAGTTGAAAGGGATTCATAGTACTTTTCATGTTTTGAATCTTAAGAAATGTTTAGCAGAAGGCGATATTGTTGTTTCGATGGACGAGATTCAATTTGATGATAAGTTGCATATGATTGAAGAGCCAATGGAAGTTGTTGATAGAGAGGTCAAGCGACTTAAGCAAAGTAGGATACCTATCGTTAAAGTTTGTTGTAATTCGCAAAGAGGTCCAAAATTTACTTAGGAACGTGAGGATCGGATTAAGAAAAAGTACCCTCATCTCTTTACAAGTAAGGACGAAGCGAGGAAAAGCGGATAAGTCGAGCTGAGCACCAGGACGGCGCTCCCTAAAGGAGGGGAGAATGTAACAACCCGAGTTTCAGGTCAACTTTTATCCCGAGCTATGATAATTATTTTTAAATACGTAATTGATTTTAGTCTTCTATGCTATATAAGGTTTGATAAAAATTACTATTTATAGGGTAATTTCAAGCCGTGATTGAGTTTCTATTTGTTTTTAGCGTCTAAGAAAGTCAAAAAAATTATATTGTTGCTCTGAGAACGCGATTATGTTATTTTTGCATTTTATGGCGTTTCTCTGAGTTTTTGTAGAAACCGTGTTTAAAAGTCGTGTTTTACGTGATTTAACATTTTATTAAACGTTTTAAAAAAAATTTAGTGGGACGGATTTAAAATATTTACTAACGTGGTGTAACCCGAGTCTTTGGCCGATTTTATTAACGAAATAAACGCTTTGTATTAACTTTGAAGGACTAGTGAGAAAGAGGGACTAGAATTGCCAAATTGCCAAAGTTGCTTTCTATAAATACAACTCAACACATACATTATAACACTTTACAAAAATCATTTTCTTCCTCCTCTCCTCCCTAGCTCACGACCGGCCAAGCACCACCACCACATTTCCCGTCAAATCTCCGACATGCAATACAATCTGTTTGCATATTATTAATCCTTGTTTCAAAGCCTACAAATCCCACTATTAAAATCCTACATGCAATAAGTTTTGAAGAACTTAGATTTTTTGTTGGTTCTTGAACTTTTTGAGTATAAAGGGGTGTTTAAAAGAGTTAGATTAGTGTTGTAGTGAAGTTGGTTGATTGAAAAAGGTTTTGTTTGGTTTGTTTGGGGTTCGTCCGATTTCAAAAGGCAAAGGAGAAACCATAGTTGATTTTTCTTATAAGCATTGTGAGCTTCTATTTATGTTTATATGTTGATTAAATTGTTGATATTGCGTGTACTATGATTATTGCTATAAGATTCAAGTGCGGAAATTATTGAAAATATATTTGGTTATTAACCAAAGTTTTATGGTTTTGGTATGATTAAATAGGATAGTTAAGCATGTTTTGATAGTCGGATTATGTCAAAAATGTCGTTTTTATAGGTTCTGGGTTGACCAAGTTTGACCAGAAAGTTTGACTAACCCGTAGCGAGTCGAGAAATTTTTGAAAGTTATTTTTGATAATGTCAAGTGACAGCGTTCGCCTTTAGCTACGTTTCGCTGGGTGGATCGTCACGTAACTCTTAATAATGAATGTTTTACGATCGGGTCAAGTTTGGTTAGTTTTTCGTGTAAAAGTCAACTATGATGTTTGACTTTTAAAAGTCAAACTTGCGTAAACTTTTGAATATAGTCTATAATGAGCAAAGGGTTTGTAATGTTGGTTAATTAATAACGAAATATGAAGTTCGGATTATATTATCCATACTTTCGGTAACTTTCTAAAAATGGAAACTTTGTGGAAAACGATATGACAACGTTAGTGCGTTAAAGAGAAATGTTTTGCGTCGCACTTGGAGATTGTAGTATATGATTTTACATATGTAGTAGTGATATATATATATATATATATATATATATATATATATATATATATATATATATATATGCAAGTATGCATTATATAATCGATGTCGTTATCGTTTGTGGCGAGAAAGTTGTTCGTATACCGTATGGGAATAAAACGTTGATAGTTGAAGGTGACAAAGGTGGATCTCGATTGAAGATTATTTTGTGTATCAAGGCCCGTAAGTATGTCGAGCAAGGTTGTCATTTGTTTTTGCACACGTTACGAAGAAGAAATTGAAGGACAAACGAATGGAAGACGTGCCTATAATTCGTAACTTTCCTAAGGTGTTTCCTGAGGAGCTTCCATGACTACCACCACTAAGGCAAGTAGAGTTTCGAATTGATCTAGTACTGGGGGCCGCACCTGTTGCGCGTGCACCGTATAGATTGGCACCGTCTGAGATGAAAGAGTTGTCGGTATAATTACAAGAGCTGTTGGAGAAAGGATTTATTCACCGAGTTCATCACCGTGGGGAGCACAGGTGTTGTTTGTGAAAAAGAAAGATGGATCTTTCAGGATGTGTATAGATTATCGCGAGTTAAACAAGTTGACTATCAAGAATCGTTATCCTCTTCCGAGAATTGATAATTTATTTGATCAGTTGCAAGGTTCGAGCGTGTATTGTAAGATCGATCTACGATCAGGATATCACCAGTTACACATTAAAGAGGTAATACTTTTCCGTGTACTGCATTTAGGATCTAAATCATGGTCACTATGAGTCAAGTAATGCTGTTTGGATTGGACTAATGCGCCAATATGTTTATGGACTTGATGAAACGAGTATGCCAAGCTTCATATCTTGTTAAGTTCGTACATAGTGTTCAATCGTTGATATTTTGGTTTATTCCAAGGAGAAGAAGAGCATGGAAAAGCATTTGAAGACATTTTGAGCTGCTAAAGAAAGAGAGATTGTACGCCAAGTTTTCAAAGTGTGATTTTTGGCTAGATTCGGTACAATTTCTTGGTCATGTGATTGATCGTAGTGGTGTTCATGTTGATCCTGCCAAGATCGAAGCCACTAAGAGTTGGGCCGCACCGACGACGCCAATGGAGGTAAGACAATTTCTTGGATTGGCTGGGTATTATCGGAGGTTTATTGAAGGGTTTTCTTTGATTTCTAAGCCACTGACTAAGTTGACTCAGAAAAATAAGAAATACGAGTAGTGAGAAGAAGATGAAGAAGCTTTTCAAACGTTGAAGCAGAAGTTGTGTAGTACACCGATCTTAGCGTTGCCCGAAGGAACAGAAGATTTGATGGTGTATTGTGACGCATCTCTTAAATGTTATGGAGCCATGTTGATGCAAAGAGAGAAAGTGATAGCGTATGCTTCTAGATAATTGAAGGTCCATGAAGAGAATTATACTACTCACGATTTAGAGTTAGGAGCCGTTGTTTTCGCTCTTAGATTATGGAGACATTATTTATATGGGACGAAGTGTGTGGTTTTCACCAATCACAATATCCTACGATATAATTTGAATCAGAAAGAGTTAAACTTGAGACAACGAAGTTGGATTGAGTTATTGAGTGATTATGATTGTGAAATTCGGTATCATCCTAGAAAAGCGAATGTGGTGGCTGACGCCTTAAGTCAGAAGGGAAGGGAAAAGCCATTGCGTGTTCGAGCTTTGATGATGACTGTTCACAATGATTTACCGAAGCAGATTCGTAAAGCTCAGGGAGAAGCCAAAAAAAAGAAAGAATGTAAAAGCAGAAAATTTGGGGAGATTGATTAAGCCGATATTCGAATTTCGCCCTGATGGAACATGTTGTTTTGGGAATCGTGTTTGGTTGCCGCGATTCGGTGGATTGAGAGATTTGGTTATGCATGAGTCGCATAAGTCGCATAAGTCTAAGTATTCTATCCATCCGGGATCGGATAAGATGTATCAAGATTTGAAGTTGTTGTATTGGTGGCCGAATATGAAAGCGGATATTTCCACATATGTTAGTAAGTGTTTGACTTGTGTGAAGGTTAAGGCCGAGCATCAAAAACCGTCTGGGTTGCTGCAATAACCTGAGATTCCTGTTTAGAAGTGGGAAAGAATTACTATGGATTTTGTGAGTAGATTTCCGAGAACATCGTGTGGGTATGACACGATTTGGGTTATTGTCGACCGACTGACCAAATCAATTCATTTCCTGCCTATGAAGAAAACAGATAGTATGAAGAAACTCACGCGACTGTACTTGAAGGAAATAGTGTGTAGGCATGGTGTACCTGTTTTGATCATTTCGGATCGAGATAGCCATTTTACGTCTAATTTCTAGAGATCGCTTCAGAAGGCATTGGGGACGACTGTAAGATATGAGTACCGCTTACCGCCCTCAAACGGATGGTCAAAGTGAAAGGACAATACAAACGTTCGAAGATATGTTACGTGCCTGTGTGATTGACTTTGGAAATAGTTAGGATCTCCATTTGCCATTGGTCGAATTCTCATATAACAATAGTTATCACGCAAGTATTAAGGTTGCATCATATGAAGCTTTATACAGAAGAAAGTGTAGATCACCTGTATGCTGGAGTGAGGTTGGGGATAGCCAACTCACCGATCCAGAGTTGATATGCGATACGACTGAGAAGATTATCCAGATTAAGAATCGTTTGTTAGCTGCTCGTAGTCGCCAGAAGAGTTATGCATATAAAAGACTTAAGCCATTAGAATTTGAAGTTGGTGATATGGTATTACTCAAGGTATCGCCATGGAAGGGCGTTGTGCGTTTCGGAAAGAGCGGGACGTTAAGTCCACATTACATTGGGCCATTTAAGATTGTAGCTAGAGTGGGTCTTGTAGCTTATACGTTGCAGTTTCCTGAAGAATTAAAGAGAATTCATAGTATTTTTCATGTTTCGATTCTTAAGAAGTGTTTAGAGGAAGGTGATGTTGTAGTTCCGATGGAAGAAATTCAACTTGATGATAAGTTGCATATGATTGAGGAACCAGTAAAAATTGTTGATAAAGAGGTTAAGCGACTTAAGCAGAGTCGGATACCTATAGTTAAAGTTCGATGGAATTTGCAAAAGAGGTCCATAATTTACTGGGACGTGAGGATCAGGTGAATTTTTTAAGAAGAAGTACCCTCATCTCTTTATAAGTAAGTACAAAGCGGAGAGAGTGGATGAGACGAGCTGAGTGCCGGGACGTCACTCCATAAAGGTGGGGAGGATGTAACAACCCGAGTTTCAAGTTAGCGTCTATCCTTAGCTAAGATAGTTATTTTTAATTACGTAAATAATTATAGTCGTTATGTTATATGTGGTTGATTAGAATTTCCATTTATTGGTGAATTTCATTCCGTGATTTAGTTCTATTTGTTTTTAGCATCTTTAGATAGTCTGTTTTTGGTTTCGTTATTGCTCCGAGGAGCGTTAATAAAGAGGTTAATTTGTATTTTTTGTGGTTCCTTGAGTTTTTTTAAAAAAACCGTGTTTAAGGTGTGTTTTACAAAGTGTTTATATATATAAAAAGTGTTTTTTAAAGGTTTAATCTATATTTAGATGGGACGGATTTAAAATATTTACAAACGTGGTGTGACTCGAGTTTATGGCCGAATGTTATTAATAAAAAGATGACTTGTACTAGTTTTAAAAGAGATAGAGTATGAAGGGACTAGTTTTGCCAATATATCAAAGTCTAATTCTACAAATAGGCACTTATACTTCTCAGTTCATTCTTTTAGAAAATTTAGTCATCTCTTTTTCTCCTCTCCTTGTTGCCGTTCGAATACAAACACACACACACTTTTCATTGTCAAAAATTCATTACTCACATGCAATTAAATCCGTTTATACCATATTAATCCTTGTTCAATCCTCTACATTTCCCACTAAAAAAACCTCACATGCAATGAGTATTTAAGAAGCTGGGTTTTTGGTCAATATCTATTGATTTAGTGTATAAGGAAGTGTTTCTAGTTGATAGATTGTTGTTATATTGAAGTGGTTTTGTTTGAAAAGGTTGTTTGGTTTGGTCCTTGTGTTCGTCCGTATGGTTTGGTCAAGGGGGAACCATAGTCAAGTCTTGTTCTATCTTTGCGAGTGTTTACTTGTTGTTATTTGTTGATTTATTTGATGGTTATTACATGTATGTAATTGTAGCTAGTTGATTCAAGTGCAAAATGGGTTTGAAAGTATTTCAAGTATGAACATGAGTTTGATGGTTTTAGTACATGTTTTTAGACTAGTTAAATATATTAGAATGGTTGGATTTTAGTAAAAACAAGTTTTGGTATGACTTTGTGTTGACTTTTGTTGACCAAAACGTTTGACTTGACCATAGCGTGTCGAGAAATTTTTGTAATCTAAATTAGACATTTAAATATGATAAAGGATGGTCTAAGGTCCGTTTTGATATAAGGTAGGCCTTGTAACTCCTAAAAACGAATAATTTTAGGTCCGAGTCAAGTTTGGGTTATTATTTTTGATAAAAAGTCAAACTAGAAGTTTGACTGTTTAAAAGTCAAAACTTGGCGTTATACTTTTTGAATATGTTTATAAAAAGCAAAGGATTCCTAATGTTATTTAAACTAAGATGAAATATAAGGTTGGGTTATATTTTATTTTACTTTCGGCAAACTTTCTAAAAATAGAAACTTTATTGAAAACGTTGTGATATTTTTAAGTAAGTAAAAGCGAAAAGTTTTGCGTCCGCAACTTGGAGATTCTAGTCTTATTGATTGTGTATACGTATAGGATATATATATATATATTTATATATATATATATTTATATATATATATATTTATATATATATATATAGTAAGTATGCAATATATGATATGTTATACTTTTAGTCACGTGCCGCTATATATGTACTATATAGGTCGCGGTTGAGACGTGAAGTTTATTGCGCTTATTGATTGATTGATTGATTTGGCTCATTTGCTTAAGGTGAGTTCATAGCCTCGCTTTAAATTCTTTTAAATTGTTTAAACCCGTGAGGGGGATACATGTTTGTTTTATAAATCGAACACATATGATTTTATGGTATGTTAGACCCGATTATGAGATTGTTTCCGCATAAGTTGCTATTGTCGAAGTCCCTTATTTCATGAACCGTTAATTTCCTTGTTGTGAGGTATACACTAATGCATTAAATAGATCTATTGGGTTTGACAACCCTGTCCGGGGTTTGAATCCTTGTGACCACCCTGTCAAACGGACATTTTGTTATTAGGGAAATTTAGTTAGGTATATGATAAAAATCCTTGTCTAAATTCCTTTCTGGCTTTTGGGCACCTTTTAGGCATATGAAAATACTATTTGTTTTGTTAACATTCGATGTCATGAGCCTTAGCGCGTGAAAGAAAAGAAGTTACTATACATTGCATTTGTTGCTTTGTTTTCCCGAGAACTAATAATGTGTTCAAAGGTTTTTACTTATTGATTAATTTAAATTCTATAAATTTCACTCAACTTTGTTGTTGCCTGATAGGTGTAAAATACACATATCTGTTTATACCTAAAATAGCACAATTAAACCCAAAACAGACTAAAAAAGGCAAAAATATACTTGTTTTTGTGTTTTGTGTGTGTAGGTACGGATATATCAAAAATCACAAAAAAAACCGTCAAAAACGGGCAAACACGGACACGAGAAATGGAAGAGCTCAAGAGAAGCCAAAGATTCAAAGCCAAAGCCAGAAAAAGTCAAGCTTCAGTCAAAAGTCAAAGAAAGTCAATTCTCAGTCAACTTCAGTCAACTATGGGTCCACAAAGTCAACTCACTAGAAGACAAATCCCAAATGTTTCATTTCAGTCCCTCCAAGTTTCAAATACTACACAAATGGTCCTTATACCTAAGTGGGCCCCTAAACCCTTAAAAACCTTACCCGGATCTAAAAGCCCAAAACCAAAAGCCCATTATCTAGTCCATTATCATCTTATAAATACTCCAAGGGGTCCAAAGCTGTCAAGAATGGAGTTAATTTAACCTTAATTTTATAACTCGAAACAACAGGGACCAATTTTTGTCATTTTCCCAAAGTTTAAAACGAATTACCCCTTTTACAGTTAAAATGGGCGAGAAGAACATATTACTGTTCATTCATCGTCCCAAACATTACCCACAGTCAAATGAGAGGGCTTTTACCAATTGGAGGTCAAAAAGGACAATTCATGGGACAATGAACACAATGGCAGGGATAATTAAGTCAAATCAAAGCTTTCATTGGCTCATAAGCAAAGGTTTTTAACGTGGCTATGGCAAAAAAGCACAAGGGGACTCAATTTTTACATTAAATTATGCCTAAAAGAAACACAAGGTGTCTCAATCACGGATTGCCACGCTGGCAATCCGTGTGAGCTACCTAGTGATCTAACGGCTAATAATGAGCTCCCAATGATTGGAAGATTGTACGGTTTGGATTAAAAGGAGCGTGGGATGCAAGCAAGTTCCTAGAAGGTTCTCTACAAGGCTATATATAGCACTCACTCTCACACACACACGGAAGTGGTTTAGCTTTTATTTTTTTATTTAGTTAAAAATGTATTTTCAGCTTTTAGTAGTATAATTGTTAAGCTTAGTGTAATTTCTCTTTTGAAGTATTGTAATCATTTTCAAGTCATTAATAAAATCCTTTTTAGTACTCTTAAACTGTTTTTCACTATAAGTTTCTATCATTTTAAATGTCAAGTTACTATGTCAAAAGCTAGTCATAAGCTTATTATAGCTCTCTCAAGTCTATAAGCTTGAGATTGAGCTTGTTTAATCAAGCCTTAATCAAACTTAAACATTTAAATCAGTTAAACTTTATACCTTGGCTTATTGAATTTTGGCTTATGGAAGGGGAGTCAATTGTGGAAGGACTCCTAAGGACCTTTACTGGCTTATTTTAAATAAGCCAGAGCTAGTAGATAAGCTCTATGAGCCATTTATGCCTTTGTTAAGCTAAGGCTTAAGTAGGTCTCTCTTTTACTTTTATAATCTTAGATTCCTAGCTTAAATTTTGCTTATCTGCTTATTAGCTTATCAATTGTGCTTATTTGATTCTTAAGTGCTTATTTTTATTTTAAATTGCTTCTTAATCATGATATTTTATCTGTTTTTAATTTAGTATAGTTAGATCTTAGATTTGTGTTTAATCTATCATCAAACCATAAAAACCAAAAAAATATAAGTAGCATTAGTTGTAGATCTTAGATTTTGGCTTATTTAGCTGTTTAATCATGTTTCATAAGCTTTGTATAAGCTCACTAATGTCTGGTATCAAGGTTTAGTCAAATGGATTAGCATCTTTAAAGCTCTTTTAATTCTGTCATAATTTTAAGGGGTGTTTGGGTTAACCTTGTTTGACAATCAAAAGTCAAAGGAATTTGTGCAATTTGTTTGAGTCAGCTTTGATTTCACTTATAATCATTAGGAAAAGAGTTTTTAGAATTTAGATTTTAAAAATTAAGAAGTTATGGCTTAATTTAGGTGTGCATGCACCAGGGGAGTTTATAGCTTAAGTCTTGCCTGCTTAATTTGATACAAGCTCTTGTGAGCTTTAGTACTTATTTGTTTTGAGTTTCAACACACTCAATAAGAATGTTAAGTGCAGGTTTAACCTCATTAGGTGCCTGCATTTGAGCTTGGCTTTGCCATTTGCATCAACAGTGAGTAAAACCTTAACCCCCCTATGCTGAATTATAAGATTTCATTTTAAGATAGGAGAAAAAACTAAGTTTAGGTTTCAAAATTCAGTTTACTCTTAGTTTAGATATAGCTTTAGATAGATTAAGCTTTAGTTTCCAATTTAGAGCTCATTTCCTTAGGTGCATTTAGTTTTAAAAGTCATTAAAAAGCCAAAAAGACCTTAAAACAGTAGGTGAGTAGTAATAGCTTCTAAATTTGGATTTTCAAAAGTCTATAATTGGCTGTTTTTCATTAATTAGAATATAGTTTTGTTAGTTGTTAGTTCAAGTTTGTTTATCTAAGAAGTCTGTCATAGCTTATTAAGTTTTTTAGATTATTTGGTTTTTGAGTTTCTAGGTTAAGTTCCTGAGTTTGCTGTTTTTAATCATAGATTTAGATATCTTTAAGTGTTAGTTGTTAAATTAGCTTGTTAGATTCAGTTTCCTTACATCATAAGCTTTTGAGAACAACTTTTAGTTTCAAAAATGAGCTTAAATTGAACTGTGTGCAAGCTTTTTAGTAAAAATTAGTTTTTTTAAACCTCAAAAAGCTACTTACTGTAACAGCTTATTCTTAAGCTGTTTTAGAGCTTATTATTGAGTTTCAGTTTATGTTGTTTTTACAAAAAGTGCTCAAAAATAGGTTTTCTTTAAGTTTCAATATTTAGTTTTTGCAAAAAGTTAAAATAAAAAAATAACAAAAAGGGGTGTGTTGCCAGACTAGAACCCAAGACCTCTTGCACACAACACAATGTATTTTTGGTATGTTTTTATTCTTTTAAGTTCGTTTTAAATGGAAAATGGTATGTGTAATTAAACACATATCATAAGCCGTAGCTTGTTTGCTTATTTTCCCAGCTTATTAGATAAGCTTGGATCTTGGTTCTATTTTTCTTATCTTCTTTGTTACTAGTTAGACTTTTCCTGATTTGTTGGTAATTTTTCATTAAGTAGATTAATTTTTATCATTTTTCGAAAGTTTTAATTTTAGAAAATTCATAAAAAAATAGAAAAAAGTTTTATAAAAATTCAAAAAAAATAGTTTTTAGGTTTACAAAAAATACTTTTAGGTTGACATTCAGTAAAATCATTTTTGCACCTTTTAGATTTTAATTTTCATTTTTGAGCTTTTAATTTTAAGTTTAAAAATAGGACTTTAATTTTAAAAATAGTTAAAAATAGTTCTCTGAGTTTTTATGTTATTTTAGACTTTTCTAAGTTTAAAAATCATTTTTCTAAATTTTTAGTACTTAATTTGCTATTTTTTGGATTTAATTAGATTAAATTAGTTTTTAATTCATAATAAATGAAAAATAATCAAAAAAATGTTTTTCTGTTTCTCAAAATTTTCTTTTGTCCTAATTTAGGTTTAGAAATTTAGTTTGAATTTTTAGGAGTTAAATTTAGTGTACTTGCTTAATTGTCGCGTTTTATTTTGTTTCCCGTTAATTGTTAAGTGTTTAATTGTTTTAAATTGATTGTTTTTAATTGTGCTTTTAATTAGCAGTTATAGAAAACCAAATCAATCTTCGAACCCATTCAAATCAATATCCAATATCAAGCGAGGTTTCAATTTCTCAAATCATTGGAAAAACGACCCGGGAAATCATACTTTCCGGAAAACATACGTATATTATATATTATATATATCTTTTAAGAGTGAATTTTCCTTAGGGAATTTTCTTAATTGCTCTTGTGGTATTATATTGTATATTTTATTGTGTATCAAATTTTTGGCGCCGTTGCCGGGGATTTGAGTTAACGAATCTCTCGTTTTGTGTTTGTTGATAAGATTTGAAGATCCTTTCGTCCTCGAAAGTTTCATTTTTGTTAAAAATGTAAAAAAAAATCCAAAAAAAATCATAAAATATAAAAAAGTAAAAAATATTTTTCTTTTCTTTTTAGTATAGCTATCATATAAAAAATATAAAAAAAAACACAAAAAAAAATAATCAAAAATAACAAAATTGTCCTTAAAAAAAGAGAAATAAAATAAACAAAGTTGGTAAAAGAACACTAACAAATGATACTCTCAATCGAGGTATTATCATTTCAATTTCCGGTTAACTTCGAATATAGTTCCCAAATCGAACCAAAGATTTAACACTTGCCATTTGTGTCTCTACGAAATACGGCTCGCCTTAAAAAGCAATTTTTAAGAGCTACCGTAAAGTAGTTGATTATTTGGTTTAAGTCTCTT